>VXAZ01007005.1:501462-768732 GCA_013399875.1 Gymnorhina tibicen
CGGCCACAGGTGCGGGCACAGACGCCCCGCGGGGGCCGGGAGGGAATTTTTTTTTATTCCCTACCCCTGTGCGCTCCGCAGCCGTGTCGCTGTGCATCCCCGGGCAGCACCGCTGCCATGTCTACCCTCTGATGAAGAGCCGCGGGGGCATGGCGCGGCGCTCGGCTGTTAGCTGGGCAGGTAGTCCGCGGGCGAAAGTGAACGCTGATGTAGTTACACGGACACAAAAAATTATTCTTTGTTTTGGGGTGGGGTAGAGGGGTTAGGGTTTTGGTATGTTCAGGAGCTGTGGGGCACCATTGCTTTGGAAACGATCAGCGAAACTGCATGTTGTTGCAGGTATGCCTTCATATTTTATTCTTTACAGTCCTCGGTGACTAGAGAGCCAAAAAGGAGTTTGGAAAGTCAAGATCCTGGTCCCAGCTCAGACATTGATTCTGCTTGCTAAATGATTTTGATTGCTGTAGCTCCAATATTTGTGATTTGGGACAATAATTACTGTTTCAAAAGGAGTGCTGTGAGGCATACTTGTTTGTACTTTGTTAGCCGCTGAGTTAAATGTTCTTCCCTTGAGCCCAGCTCAAGACTTCAAGCACAGACAGGCAGAGATAGACGAAGACAGATGTTTGCCATTTGGGCACTTTCTTCTCCTGTTCACCTATTTGAAGTTTCCCTAGCTCCTCCTTCTTCTATAATCGCATAACAGATCTAAAATGAGCTAAAGGAGAAATGGTGCTTTTTCACCTATTCAAACCACCATTGTGAAACAGGAATGTTACTCTCACACCTCACAGTTGTTCATTTTTGCTTCTTCTACCATTAGAAAGAAAAAGCAACTGTTGGTGTGATGATCGCTGTATTACCCTTGGATAACCCATCCTTGCTACAGGATCCCATCCATCACTCTCAAGAACCGAAGTCCTTTAGCCAGGACATCCCCGTGGGCTCAGTGTCTTTATTCTGTAGGGGTAATGCCTAATCATCACTCATTTGCCATTGAAAATCTCTGATGTTTAAGGGACTTGAGGACAAAACCTCTCCAAGAACCTGGTCAGCACAGAGGGATGCACTAGAGCACTTCAAAAGAGGTATCAGTCTAGTGCATCTTAAGGAAGAAAATACTCTGGCTAGCAGAAGTGTCAGAGGCAACTGGTTGTACGTGACACTGTCTGGATCAGTTCTCAATCCATAGGTAGTTTAGCAGTTGAGGCTGGCAGAACCTTTTCTGTTTCAGCCCAGATTATTTTAAATGCAAGAGGAGCATGGGTTTCCTCCACCTCATCTCTTCTCAATGGAACATAAGGGAAGGCTGGATTTGGATGTATATTGCACTTGATAAAAAGACTGAAAATTGCCCTGCAGAAATTCAACTGTCTGGTTGAATGGTATTGACCAGGCAGTATGAGCCTGGTCACATCTCCTCTGACCTTACTGTTTACTACTGTGACTGAAACAGAATGTCATACCCAGGAACTTAGAAATAAGAGCAAACATCCTACAGAGATCCATCTAGCATTTAGTTTCCTCATTCCTTTCCTCCTGATATCTCACATAGTCCCATTTCCAACGCCTACCTCCAGGTGGTTTTAGTTGAAGCCATTTACCTTTTTATGTTTATGGATTAAAAAAGGTCATTTCACAACTATCTGCAGAAAGTAGCACCACAAAGGCTATGTCCAGGCTGTCAAAGCTCCTTACAGACCCCTGTGCAGCCTCTGAGCTCCTCTCCTTAGGACCACCAGGATGCCAAAAGCACCTTCATATCAGGCATGCCAGCAGTAGGGCATTACCACAGTACAAGGACCTGAGTAAAATCAGTCTTTCAAGCACCAGACTTTCTTCAGTGACCATTTACCCTTCCTTCCACCTCACAGAACAGTGCAAAAAAGTCTTCCTTCCTCCAGACTTAAGCAAGCTGCACCATTTTGCATGCCATCTCAAGATCTCATCTCTGAATATTCACTAGCCCAAAGCAGATTTGCTCCCCAGGAATCTTAAGTACAGGTTCATTCAGGAGCGTGAGCTTGGTAGCTGGGAAGAATGTGGTTTCCTCATGAAGCACTTCGAATCCACTCAGGATTTGGTACAACCTGGTGGTTTTTAGAGTTAAAGCATTCTGGAGCATCCTTAGAAGCTAGACAGAAGTTACCCATAGGCAAGGAAGGTTTAGCATCATCCAAAGGAAATTATTGTTGTCAGTGACAGAGAAATTTATATTCCCCTTTCATTAGGAACCTTGCAGATGTGTCCTACAACATCAGTTGTAGAAATCATATAGGCTACAGAAAGCACATTTGTCTGTATAACCTGCAGTTAGAAAATGCTGAGGGGAGGGAGAGCGGTTCATTTAGTTTACCAGGTAAGCTAATCCCAATACCTACACAGATTCCTGGTTAATGATTAAACCAGTGAAAATACTCCTATTTAACTGTATAAAATACCAGTATCTTCTGAAAACAATTTTTTTTTTTTATTTCACAGAAAAGCTTCATTAGAACATGAATGGTCCCAGATCTCTCATAATTTAAAACAAATGGGAATTTCCACTTTTTAAAAAATAAAGATGTTTGGAGAGGTTTTTCATTTAAGTCTTTCAAGACTTAGCCATGTCTTTTTCTTTCTCATCTCTGCTGTGTAAGACACAGCAAGTTTGTTCTTCTCTACTTGCAGGTCCACTGGCCAGGGAAGCCCTGCACAATATATTCACTGTTTTCATGACTTTATCATGGAAGCAGCAGTGCTGCTGTCACACTTTGCACACACCTCTCATATGCACACACCATGGCAATGCAGGACGGGCAGTACAACAGTCCAATATCAGTAAACTGTAGTGGAAACCCAGACACTGAGTGAGCTACTGTTTTTCTTAACACTGCAAGCAGAACAGGGCTGTCACTGTAAAATATCATTAACAACTAGGAACGACCATGACTTCAGTTCAAGTCCCAGCAATGAGTTTACAGTTTTTGTTGTTCAAAGAAGAACTTTTAAATATAGAATGAAATACTATCTGCAATGTATAATTCCCTTTTTAGATATAATGCTGAAGGCACCTACAGTTTCCTTGAAAAGCAGTACATGGAAAAAAACCCTGTAGAATTACATAAGCCAAAATACAGTAGTTTTACTGACAGACACTGCTTTAATCTTTTGCATGGCTCTACTTGACAAATACCTCAATCTATACCAAACAACTTCATTTAACTAGGTATGAATGTTTTTCTTTTTGACAGCCCCTAAAGCTGCTCAAAGATCAGAAACTGTCACACAGGCTTTTGATTTAAGGCCTCTGCTATAGCCAAGTTTTCCAATGGGATGGCAATAGGTAGCATCCAAGATGAAACATTTTTTAGCTGAATCTCATGAGCTTGCATGCTACATGCAGGATGGGAGGAGGGAGAAGAATGTGAACAAGAAATCAGTAAAATTCATCTTTCCAAGACAGCAGATCCAAGAAAGGAGAAATATATTTGATGGCTCTAGGACAGCTGCACTGCTGGAATCAGAACAGAGCTCTGAGAAGGCACATGCAAATGGGGTGTCCTGCACAAAGGCTCAGGAGCCCAGTGCTACAAAACACAGTACATGGGCCAAGAGTTGTCATTCAAAAGGGACAGGGAGAAAAACCATCCTGCCAGGCTCAGCAGATGAGCTGCAGTCTGCAAGGTGCTGCAGAGACCATTGCTTGTGCAAAAAGTCCCTCCCATTCAGTGACACAGCAATGTCTAAATCGAGAGTGTTATTATTAGGAGGTGGAATTGAGAGAAAACCTGAGTAGGAAAGCAGGAAAATATAAGTCTTAAAAGCACCTAGGGCTGCCTTGTTAATAAGTTATTTGCAGCTACATTCTGGGTATGTAGAGAAGAAGTTCTCACACCCAGAGACCTGTTCAGGCCTATGTCTAGGAATTAGACTTGAAAATTACTATGCTCTTACATGGGACCAGGCACAGTGGGGTGGAAATTTCCATCTGTATTCCAGACTATCAGGAATCCTGCAAGGGAAAATCTGCAAGTCCCCAGAAACAGGGTGTTCAGAGAAGCCTCCAGGGCAGGATGGAGGAGGCAGAAGACATGTTTCACATGCTTAGACTCAAATGCCCATATATATGCCAAAGATTACTTCTGGCTCGACCAACAGCACGCACACATCAAGGCTGGCTTTGCAGCATCCACATTCACATTTACACGTGTGGCTTAGCTCTAGTGTCTGCTCAGATGTGGAAGAGCTGTATGGGCAGGCATAGAGCAAGCTCTAATGCCATGCCAAAGTCCTTGTCCCAGTATCATCCCTACTCTTGTTATCGTCCCCCTCTGGATCACAGCTGAAGTGGGAACGTCTGCTCAGTTGCCATCTAGTCTCCTGCTTTCAGAGCCAATTTCCCCAAACTTGGGCAGAAAGCTGAGCAATAATCACTTATCTACAGAAACATCACCCTACCCAGAAGAAAGCAATAACAATTAGCAAAACAATTTTAAAAATATAGAATATTTTTACCACTGTGGCAGTGCAAAGGTTTACTAGCATCATCAGTCAGACAAGTGTGTCTCCCCCTAAGTTTCAGAACTGCATTCACCACTCTGGCCACAGAAGCTTAGACTGAATTAGCACCAAGCAGAACAGCTGATGCATCCAAGAAGAAGACACAAGTCTTAGCTAAGTTTACAGATATGAATCTGGAAGAGCCAAAAGTGACTGAAAATCCTCTTCTCCTTGGTAACTATTTGGATTAATTTGTTAAATAAGTTGCTAATAAGTGCTAGTGGATCACAGACTCTGTTAAGTAATGAAATAAATAAATCTAAACACGAAAGTGGTATCTCTCAGCCAGCCTCTGTTTGCTACATCAGGCTTGAAAAGAGAAGCTTGTGTTGGCCAAGTCTACACTGTACTTTTATGTACATAAAGAACATCAGTCTTAAGCACTGTTAAGCTGGAACATTTTATTCTAACTAAGTTTCCTGCAAATATTTAATCCTGATTCTGAAATTCTGCCAGATTCTTAGTGATACTGAGCAGTGCTTATTTACCAGGAGCTCCTAAATTCCAAGCAATCTCCCAGGCAAGTTCTGACCAGTGCAGAAAGAGTTACAGAACTAGACCAGAAAAAGGAAGTATTGAATATTGAAGTGTTTTGGGAAGAATGTAAATGTACATAGTAGCTATTCAGAAAACCAATTTTAAAGTGAAGCATGCATTAAAATTAAACAGTGACTACTACTTTATTACCACAAGCATTCATTTCAATGCACTTGTAGGATACTAATTTCACACATGGTTGGACATAAATACTAACCTGTTTTCCATTTCACCAGTATAAATTAGTGTGAGAAAGAAGTTTCTTCCTGTGATAAAACTAGTAGTAGTGTATGCAAAAACAAAAACAACATGAGCCCAGTTTATTTACTTTTTTTTTTTACAAAAAGTTAGAAAACTAAAGTTTTGGATCTGTAAACATGCCATAATATTTAATCTTTGGATTCTCCTCAGAAGCCCTAGTAAACGTAAAATTAATCAGCTAACACATCAAATGAGTCATGCATTCTTATTGAATCAGGTGACAACCATTCAAAATCCCCTAGAACTCCTTACTACAAAGTACAGTCCTTGAAAATCCTGCCAGCAGCCCCTGTAACTGGCAGCTGTTTATCCAGCTTAGTGCTTTGCAATAGCTGTAACACTGAAAATGTACATTGTGATGTTCACACCAGACTCCACTCACTAAGGGGAATGTTTTTTCCATTAATTACCCAAATGAATAAAGTTATCAAATAAATTTTATTGTGTTTTTATGCAAACATCCCAGTATTGCTCATGTAACAGATTTGGATAAGTCTCATCTACAGAGCCTCACCTGAGGAACTGTCAGAAGATATCCCTCAGTGGTAATTTTTGAGGCAGTTTAGATTTTGGGTTGTTGCTTTGTTGTTTTGGGGGTTTTTTTGAGGGGTGGAGGGGTAGGTTGTTTTTCTTAAAAAAAAATTAGTGTTTTTGAAGGCAGCAGTCAGTAAATTACTGAGACCAAATCTGATGCACTGGAATCATTCAGTGACTTTGAGTTTTCCCCCACACTGTTACAGGCACACACAGCAGTTCTTGCAGCTACATGTCAGGGGCAGTCATCACTCCTCCTGACACCGGGAGCAGGGCTCTGTTACTCAGTGTCTCCCTGCTTTCAAGTAACCACTTTCCTCCAGAGGGCTTTAAGAGCCTTGCTGAGCTCACTTCCTCTTCTGTCACTTTCCCCAGGTATATTTTCAGCCTGGTTTACAGCTATTGCTGGAAAAGTTACAGATGTTCTCCTTCATTTATTGTCTTTTTGGCTTTTTCTTTTCTACTAATATCAGGTCTCCTTTCCCTGCTGCCTATAAACAGAGGTTCACAAGGATGGAGAGTAGCTCCAGCTTCCTCCCGGTATTGCTTGCAACAGGCAAGTGCGATGGAGGGGAGGTGTTGGGATACTGGGAATACAGGAGAAGCACATGACTGCAACCAAAGACTTGTAACTGGACAAGGAGGAAGATGTGCCCAAGCAGCTGAATCCTCGTGCTTCCCACAACCCCTGGGCTGAGGACCAGCCTTCCACCCCTCTACACAGTGACTCCAGACCTGGCACTTACCTACCTGCGGTGGTACTTCAGATCTCAGTTCACAGCCCAGCTTAGCTCTGAACTTTAAAAGGAGGTCTCTACTGCCACCACATCTTGCTCAGAGTATCTTACATTTTCCATGCAGTAAAAGGTCAGGGGTGGATTCCTATGGCTCACAAGGAGACCTAGACAGTCAGGGATGATAATGTACATATGGTGTACTGAAGATTCCTGATGACTTTAGCTAATGCTTCATTAGCTAAATGAATGTGTTGGAATGGATGTGCCCATTCCAACAACTGCAAGTATTAATGTTTGTCACCCTAGAAGAGATGCTTCAGTGGCAGAACATTCAAGAAAGAACCTCTGTATAATTTGAGTTTTCAAAACATATTGCCACTTTGATATCTGTATTTTTAGTTCCAGTGCTGATGGGGCCAAGATTCATACAGAAGTATGTGGATCTGGTGTGCTGACAGCTTAGAAGGAGGCAAAATTAGGAACCAGATGGGAAGTCACAGATGATACTGTTCTGCAGAAGGGACAAGACAGTATCTGCAGATACTATTTTCAAAACAATATGTTCTAAACCACTGTGACACTTGCTCTGAGAGGGAGGTCATTTATATAACATCAGGTAAGACTGACATACTTTCTGCAGAAGAGCTGCCTTCAAGGTAGGTATTTCTACAGCCCCATCTGTCAATCTGATAGAGGCTGGTATCAAAATTGACCTCCAGGGAAGCTGTGTTATAAATTCTTTAGGACCACACATGATTCTGAATATCTTTGAAAACATAATGCCTCACAGCTGCTGGAGCTGAAGTACTGCCTTCCTTCAAAGGGTAAACCCTCTGTGGTCATCTGGATCTGTTTAGGAACACTGATATCTGCTAAAAAGAAGCGCTCTATATCACTGACTGATATAATGAATCTAGAAATTGTACACAAGAACCAACCATCTTCCTTTCCTTGATTGTGTCCTGTCAGCTCTTCCCTGTGCTCTGGTGAACATCTGGAAGAGACCAATTCCATGCTATGCTATGCTAGCATGCCTTATTGCATAGCCAGCACTAGACAGCTCATGCTCCAGAGCTGCCAGAAGTCTGAGCTATAGGCCACAGGCCATCTGGCTACCAAGATCCAGCAACAAATATATATTAGAAACATATTAGGAGTAAGGATTCTTAGATTCAAGTACAAGGTTTCTTTATGCTGTGAACTGTGACATTCCGAGAACAATTACCCCTCTAAATAATAATTAACCTATCTGCAACAGGGCTGTAGTGTATTCCTGCCTTCAGGGAAAGGCTAAATTCATTACGGTTCAATGAAATACTCTTAGATCTACAGCTGAACAACACACAACTTCGGGGTGAATTTTACTCCTATGAGAAGCCTTAGCGGATCTTATACATAGAGGTGGTTTCCACATTCCCATTTATGGTGGATGATAGAGAGCTATAGCAGGACACTTTGGTGCCCAAGAACACACATTCCCCTTGCAGCTTCTGTCTACTCCTCCCAGCTGGCACAGTCTGAGCAACAGCCACGCTGGTCCCCATTTGCTCACAGAAGCAACACCCAAACCCCAGCCACCCCTGCTCCAAGTCTGATGTTCTGCAAGCGCTAAGGAATAACCAGTTGTAAGCTCTGCCAGGAGATGCTTTTATCTCAAAGATACATCTCTTCATCAATTATAAAATTGAACAGCACAACATGAATTTCAGATTCAAATGTCAATATTGCAAACATATGCGGCTTTCCTAGGCAACAGAAATAAACACTACAGTCATTATTATCATTCACACAGTCAAATATAATTTGGAATCCATGAATTCATATTTGTTTGTATGTAATGGCATTTCAGTACTTTTATTTTAATCTCTTGCCAAGGCCATCCCTCCTATTCCTTTCATATACGTGTGGGTACAGACGCATACTTGTGCTGATTCTTCCACAGTCAATGGAAAGTTTCACACACGCTTCTTTTTTTAATATATGTATTTTTCTAAAATATGGGAAAACAAAACTAGTTTTGGCAACGAAGATTAATGTCCTCTACTAAATAGTTTTCTTTATTTACCAATGACTATCATCTTGTCTAACTTACTAGACTGAACAGATTTTCTATGCCTTGTATCTTCAATACTGGCCCAACAGCAGCATTTAGTTTTAGTCAGTAGTGTACATGAGTGTCCTATGCCTACTATTGACTTTCACTGTGGGACTGGAGGGAAGTCCCTGGTCTGGTGAAATTAAAAGCCAAAGTCCCTCTAACATCAAAAAGACTGTTTCATCCAAATGCTTTTCCATTTGATCAGTATAAGATGGTTTTATTGCTGAAATTCTCAGGTTCAAATACTACTATCAGCACAATTCATCATACATCTAGGTTGTGTAACCAGAAGGAATCCTAGGAAGTTTAGTTGGGAGCAATTTCTGACTTGAATTAAAAATCAACATGTTTGCATTCTACATACTTGCAGTAAAGTGCATTGTTCAGAAAATTATTCTTCCACCTCGTATTAATGTGGCCC
The DNA here is from genome assembly GCA_013399875.1 of Gymnorhina tibicen. Lineage (NCBI taxonomy): Eukaryota > Metazoa > Chordata > Aves > Passeriformes > Artamidae > Gymnorhina > Gymnorhina tibicen. The sequence goes on from VXAZ01007005.1 coordinate 510,593, forward strand.
AGGATGTCCCTCACTACTTCCTTCTGCATCAGTTCTTAGACCTTGCACTACCCTTGATAACACCAAGTTCTTACACTTGAGAAGTTGCAGCTAATTCAGAATACATCAGTGCACAGGAGCAGCTTAAATTATTTCCCCCGATGCATTATCGTGTGTTTATCTTCTGTGAATTTCATTTGCCATCATATTGCCCAATCATCCAATTTATTAAATCCTTCGGGACATTCTCCCAGTCCTCTGTACTTTCTTGCTTGGTTTCACCATCTCATTATTCAATTAATCTTCTAGATCATTGTGGTGTGTATTGAAAGGTATATTCTCCAAACTACAAAGTGATTGTTCTTAAGATTGAATTGGATTTTGCTGTGATACATTCACTGGTGCAAGAAACACAACCATGAAAGCATTAGGCAAAGAAAAATACTCCAATGTACGTCCCTAAAGAAAACAAAAGCTAGATGGGCCTCCTATGCTCACCAGGGACACAATACTTTGTTGTTCCAGGCCCAATAACACTTTCAGTGGTTTATGGGATGCTAACAAAAGCAGACACTTAAAACAGAGTCTAAAGCTTTCAACCCCTCCAGTGCAAGGGAGCTGAACATCCCCACTGCACCAGAAGTGGCTGCATTTTCTTTAGTTTTCCTTATGCCTGGGAAGAGCATCACAGACCTGCTACTGCTTGCTGACACATTTGCCTTCCTTCTAGGAACTCTAATCTCCTGCAAACCCAAGTGGGCAGAGGGAGATTAGCGAAATGGAAAAGAGAAGAGAAGGAAAACATCACCATACTGGGATTATGCCAAGAGCCTGGTAGACTTAAGCACTCCATTTCCACTACAGTTCTGTGGATGTTTAGTGCCAAAGACCATGAAAATTATTTCAAAAATCCCTAAAGAAATGACTACGTCTGCCACATTTTGCCAAGGCACGGAGCTGTCTCCCTGCTGTGCTATGGTTTTGTCCATAACAGTGTAGGTGGACATTTTTAGACACTAACATCAGGCAGAGGAGCTACTGACTCAGAATCTACTCTGAACTTTCAACCTAACAGGAATCTCCCTCTGCAAAAAACTTTGTCAGTCTCCAAGAAACCAATCCACGAAAAGGTCACAGAAACCTCCTTCTGAGCCTACCCAACAGATACTGCTTTTCGTTCACCTCACAAGCAAAGACACCCCATCCTTTAGAGTCCAGTACAATTGTCATAGAAGTCAGAGGAAAGACAGTTTGAGTTCCAGGGCTGCCAATTCCTTATTCATTTTGGGAATACTCTCAGATGAAGCAAAATTGTCATTAGCCTTCGTTCAAGATTTCAAACAGAGAAACTGCGGTGTTTGACTCTTATTTGTATTTTCTGATTCTTTAGGGCAGTGCTTTCCATTTCCTTGCAACTGGCAATTTTCTACCCATATTTTTAGAAATCTCATTTTTCCATCTTTTGCTCTCTAACCCTAATGAAAGGCAAAATATCTGAATAAAAAGTAGAGTTGGAGGTTGATCAGTAAAACTCAACAACTGTGTGACAGAGTTGTCAGCAGTAAGTGAAAAGACTTGATGGCTCTGGGTGATTTGCACACACGAGTCAGTGTGCATGCACACACATTCTCATACACACACAGGAATCTCTGGATCTTGTAACAATTCTGCTATGCATTTGCAAAACAACCTCAAGCAATTCACATTTCTTTGCCTCTCCTTTATACTTCTGTAAAATGGGTATAGTGATACTGTGCCTCACAAGAGTGGCAAGGAACCCTCGTTCTAGTTTACAGTGTTCTGACATGCTCAAGGAGTGCTATAGAAAAGTGGAGAATTAATTGGTTCATAAATTGTCAACCTTATGGTTAAAAATAGCTTTAATACGCCAATTCTTTCTGAGTTAACACAGAAAAAGGCAATTACTTATGACAAGGTAGGAAGTTCAGGAGTTTTTGCTGAAATGTACCCAAATGCTAATTATTGTATAAACATTTATAACAAACTACCACTCTTTGGAGGCCGGCAAAACAAACTTCAGTACAAACCAAACAACGGCTACAGCACAGACTGCTGTGCACACATCACATACACTTTGTAACATGCTATTGTAATACTAATGGCTTGGAGACATTATGATGTAATTATAAGACCGTTATGGAGACAAAACAAGGTTTCCATGGTTCTGTCACGATACCCAAACCATTCTGTGAGTCTGTATCAGAAACTCTCAGTGTGCACACATGGAGGCAACACTGGGCTGCCAGAGTGAAATGAAAGGGTGATGCTGGGAATTGTTGATGAGCAACCTCTAACAAGAAAATGGAAGTGACACTAACACGATTCTGCAAAGATGCCATGATGTCCAAGTTAAACTGAACTAAATCAGAGGCATTCTATTTAAATCATGTTATGAACAAGAGCCATTTATGCATTAGTGATTCAGCTTTTTAAATGAGTCAGTGACAATAAATGACAATGTTTTGACAGTTCATCTTAAATGGCAAGAGGATCATCTGAGCCATGAGCCTTCTTTTCCCCCCTTCCTCTGATCACCTTCCAAAGAGACTGTAAAGTGCATTTCTGGTAAGAGGAGTGGTTTCATGAAGACAGCACTCTTGAGATCTATATTTACTCATTGTCAGTGGCCACCAGAAGAAAGCTCTATTCCTACTTTTTTTCCTATAATGTCTCATTTTTACTGTAATGTCTAGAGAACATGCTAAGATCAGATCTTATCTTGCCACATACTATCTAGACTGTATTTGCAGACAGTCCCTTGTTTGGAAGAGTTTGTAGCCTGAACAGCAGAACTTACTAGGAAGATTCAACCAAAGTATTACATTTTAAGAAAAACAGTTTTCCAAATTTCAAAATTTCCTGGTAGGCATATTCTTGATTTGCTGACTTCCTTTTTTTCTTTAATTTTAGGATAGAAAAATCAAATTTTCTCTTTTTCTTTCAGCTCAAATTCCTCACCCTTCCATTCTCACCTAAGATTAGTCCTCCAGCCTGAACCACTTCCCATGATGTGTCACATCTCTGCCCTTCATCAGACACCACATGTTGCAGGAGCCAATCTGTTACAATATCCCAATCATATAGAACAAATATCCTTCCTGTAATTGTGCTGAAGTGAAGATGGGGCAGAAGCTGGAATCCAGACCAGCATTTAGGCACATTTCATTTCTTGGCTACATCATCCAGACCTGTGCATCTGGAGAGGCACCAGCTCAAACCCTACACTGATGTGCAGCCACTGCAGCCTCACAGAAAAGCTTCAGTTGACATATCAGTGCCAAGCACATCCTCCTCCTCCTTTTCAAGAGCCTCTTTAATTGAAGGAAATACATTGTACAATACAGAAATCTTTCTCAAGTGACCACCCAAAGGATTAGTGAAAATGGGCTGCCCAGTAATGGCATTGATTTTTATTTGACCTGCAGTTAAAATTCCAATCTGGGAAGGCTGATACTCGAAATAGCCTGTAAGGCTCATTGCACTGAATAGAGGTATTAAGACACATCCTGTATTAAGATGACTTTACTCAAATAATTTTCTAATTTTTCTGACTGTCTCCTGCTTTGGGGAAGTGTGGTTGAACAAAGAGACGCTGAACCACCATCACCTCTTCCACTCCCATTTGAGTGTGGAGAGGATCCAGTGTGTGCATACTGTAACCTCTCAATTTCCATAGCAACACCAGAAGGGTCTTGTTAACCACAGGTAGCACTAAACACTCACAAAGGTTTTAAACCATTCAGCAAGACTCAAAAAAAAAAAAAAAGTGCTAAATAATGTTGATTATAATTTAAAATTCTCTGATAAGGGCATAATTTTAAGGTAGCAATTGAAAAAGGAAATCTCTCTCAGGCTGAAACAGTACTGCTGTTCTTCTCATCCAGCTTATTGTAAGACGACTCCCTAAGCATAATTTTCTGCTTTTTAAAAGAAAGGTATTATTTCAATAGTTAATATGAATCATGAGGGAAACTTTACTACAGAAAAGAACACATCATTACATCTCAGTAATTGTTGTTTTTCTATATATCTGCTATATAAAGCTATAACACAACCTACAGCCGAAGAGAAATAGTGCAGTAATGGGGCTATTGCTCCCTCTACTGTAAATATTCATGATTTCTTACTACAAGTGATACAATACAATCCAAGTCGTTCAATGTGGGAATTGGAACTACAGAAAGCTTGCAGGTGCTGACAGAGAACACGGACAGCATTGTGCTTGAACAGATAGAAATGGATACATGTTTCAATTTGAGGCCTTGGAGAAGACTGCCTGAGCTAGAACAATGAGCTTTTGCAATCCGCTTTTGCAGTACAAATANAAAAAACAGCAACAAAAAACTTGTTTTCAGAATGACTTAACCAAACGATTCTGTTTCCTCGCAATGCAGTGGAAAGAATATCAACAGAAACATGATGCTTTTTGTTTCTTTTTTCACTATATAAAAAACCAGCAAGGTATCTGTAGGTTTTAACTTAAAAATATAAACACATGAGGAAACCTTTCTGGCACTGATCACACTCTTGCTTCCTAGTGGCAAAGGAAAAAAAGAAATAGTAAGTGCCCAGTGAGAGGCATTTTGACCTTCTGCACAGCCTCCCATTATGAACATCAGTACTGAGGAAATCAGCAAATTAATCAGGGAGAGTGGAAAATAAACAAGACGCCGATTCATGAGGAGATTTATGGGGCTGAATTGTACATGCATGGGAAAGCAGATTATTGAATCACACAGAGCCTTCCGTTACTAGAACCACCTCATTTCCCAGCTCAGCGCCGAGGTGCCAGGCTCACCCACAAAGTCTTCAAACAAACTCTGATTCTCTGTCAAAGGCCAAAGAGGCCAAACATAATTTTATCCAAACCATCTAAAAATAGATTGCTATTGAGCAGAGGACAGAGAGGAGTTGCCTTAGCACCAAATTGCTCTTTTAGAGGCTTTATTCCTTTGCAACCAGAGATTCGTAATTTAAGGAAAGAGCTTCTTCTATCTTTTCTGCAGTATTACAGTAATGGAGAATGAGAGTATAGCCACTAGAATTTTAGTGCAAGATTCCTGCTGGGAGGCAATATGAAATTGCCTTCTCTCTTTCTCAGTCTCTGCTATGGCTCAAAGCAATCAGCAGCAAAGGGAGTCCAGCCAAAGAAGGGCTGACGGCCAGCACATACCAGAACATCACCCCTGGACCTGGTTGGCATTTGCACAGGCAGCAGCATCTTTAATAAAGACTTCTAAGACACAGGATAGAAAAGATTCATATACCTCCAAACTTCCCACCTAAATATTTCCCTTCTATCCTTTCTCTAAAATATTTTACAGGAAGGAATGAGAGAACTTCCATTTTCTGCTGATGTGAATTACGTAGGATAAGGTTCCTCAACTGATTAGTTTTAACACACTGTCCACTCTTCAGCTTGGACAAAGCACCTCTTCTTGATTTATCACTGATTAAAATCAATAGTAAAATCCTCACTGATTTTGCTGAGCGTTGGATGAGCTCTTTGTGCTCTGCAGCCCTCAAGGATCTGAAATTGTGACTGTATTTAAACATAAGAGATTTTTTCTTTTGTGCCAGGAGCAGTGTCAGGCACTTTGGGGAGTGTTTTCCAAGTGTCTTGTTCACTCTAGGCTCCCTGCTTAAGGACGCATACAGCTCTTAGTGCTTGGAGCCCCATAAATCTGCATTAGTTTAAAATATATGAATGTGAATTATTAGCCTAAGATTTCAGAACTAATAAAAGAGAACACAAGTTCAATATCACTTCTAAGGGTTTCTGAATTTGATATTATCACGTTATTGACCAGTCTTAGGACAGCTTTTTCCAGTGATAAAAACTTCTTTTAAAGTTCAAAAAGACTTTTTTTTCTTTTGAATCTTCATGGACAAATACCTTGTGAAGACTACATACCCAAAATAGCAGCATCATCACTTGAATCTAATTAAAACCATTTGTCAGAAACATATTTTAAAATTCAATGAGACCTGTATAGCCAGCCTTGAGTTCAGAGTACAATTATACTGGCCTGTGTATAACTGGAATCACAGGGATTAATGAGCACATACAATTGCAATTTTTTTTCCTCCACCAAGGTTTTTCATTTTAGAGGAGGAAAGAAATAAATCACAAAATAAAAGTTGTACACTTCAGAATACGCTAAAGTGAAAAGCATCCACAGAGAATAAAAGGGGTTTTGGTGTGAAAGGCTTGGCCAAGTCTGGAACTACTTACAAAACTTTTAGTTCTAAACTGTTTTCATGACCTGGCCAGAAAGATTTGATATTCAGGTGTGTTTGTTTTCAGACACAAGGATTATTGTCTTAAATTAAACTTGAAAGTTCTAGATGTTTAACCACCAACTGAATTAACAAAAGCCATTTATTTCAAGTAAAGAGAAAACACACATTAAAATACAAGAAGGAAATTCCTTCTTTACATGCACCTCCTTTCCACTTTGATTATTCCTTATCTAGAGAAAAAATAAAAGTGAGATATAATGCCAAAGTGGCTTTTCACTACCTCAATGCACCTCCCACTTCAAGCTTTTACTAAAACCTTGCAGCTGTTCCAGTCCTTGCTCTATGCTGGGGCACAAAGAACAGAACAGATAGAAAACAGTGAGCTTTTACTAAAACTTCTGTCTCCAACCATAAATTATTAACTCACCTGACATTTCTTCCATGGTAGATTAGAGGTGGGCAGCAACAAGCTGCTCCAGCTGCTCCCCATCACAGAAGATGAGTGGAACTAAAAATGATAAATTTCAAAGATCCTGGATCTTAAATCACGCTGCTATCACAAAAAGAGATATGGTCTGCAAAGGCAAGGAATATCTTTTATTAGTTCGGCAGGTATAACTGGGAAACACCAGATATGGTTTTGGGTGCAGAATTTTTCTCTCCAGGCCTTTGAAATACTTTTCCCTAAAAAGAGGTACACATTCCCCGAAATACATCTGGTTTTTACCAGTAATGCCATCTCATCTGAAATGTAGAATGTTTTGATCTATTATTTGCCTTACTTATACTTTAGGGTTGGATCATCCCAGCTGCAACGCTGCAATGCTATGGCAAGATTGAATCTCACATTTGTTGTTAGTTTTGCAGCAGTTTGGAGAGGCACTAACATCCTTTCATCACCCAGAAATAGTTCTCCAACAATAACCTTAAAGCATTTCCAGGTACAAAGAAGCCTCTGGTGACAAGAAATCTCCATGTCAGATGTATGAGTAAAGCTCAGGGCTCTGATTTGGTCATTATGACTGGTTTAATTAACAAGTACGATGCTGTATCAAGGCTGTGTCTTTTGACGGTTTTGTTACCTTTCACTTAACCTGATCCAAAGCTTACCTTTCTACTAGCTTTTCATGGACTCTGGGTAAAACTAAACTAACTAATCCAATTCAATAAATAAAGAACTTATCCCCCATTGGCATCATATGCTTGCTTCCCTTGCTTTTCCCTTAGGAGATGCTCCTTTAAAGGCTTGATGAAGACTCAACTCACAGTACATAACTTGGGGATATGCAGATTCCCTATGTTTTCACAGCTTTCCCCCATATACATAATAAATGGTGCTTGTGTGGTGTGGGCAGTTATGCTACTGACAACTTGTCTTTATAATGCTTCTATTTGCTGTAAGAAATCCAACCACTTTTATCAAAGCAAAAGGTGAAAAAAGCAGGCTCTAGCTGCTAAACTAATCAGCAGTAGTTTCCTTCCAACTTTCACTGCCAAGTCATTTCCTCCCATGGTCATTGTGTTGTTATTTGTACAGCAACAGCTGCTTCACAGGAGGAGTAGAAGACACTGCTCCTTTTGCCAGTGTCAGTAGGTGATGGGAGGAGCCCATCTCAGACCCACGGGCATGGACCCACACAAAGGGTCTTTGGGCTGGAATGTTTGATTGCCTTTCCAGGGCCAGGAGAGAAATCAGGCTCTCATTTTCAAATGATCCAAAACAAAAAAGTGACAAATAACACAGGGTAGACAAAAGGACTGCTTTGTAACGACATGATTACATGAATCTCTAGTTTCACTGTGTGTTCAAATAAATCAGCTCTTTCTCAACAGTAAAGCTGTGATTTAGCAGCCTTCCTGATTAGCCAACAACTGCTGTACAGGAAGACCTGTCTGTTAATTAAGTCAGCACTAGACCCTCTCCTCTTCCCCTGTTAGCAGCGAAGGCCACTGAGGTGGTTTTTCTCTCTGCTGCTACGCAGCTCTGTACCAGGGCACCCCAGGGCTCCTCTCCCAGCACTGCCTCCATCTCCCATTGGCCTTGCAGCAACCTGTGGCACCCCAGGCACCACCTTGGTCTAAGTCTTCCCCTGTGCCTCGTTCCAAGCCCTGATCTTTCTTCCAGGGAATTGTAATTTAGGTATAATACAAAACCTTAAAAATATTTCATCTTGTTTAGGCAAAGGAAGGAGACAGGCTTTCTGAACTTAAAGGATTTATGATAGGTGCCCAAATCACTACTTTTATTACAATTCTCTTCAAGGTCATAAAAGGCAAAGTTTTATTTTATTTTCACTGAAAAGTTTGCAGTCATACTGCATTTCTTCTTATTTATCAAAGAAAAAGCTTCAGAGTCTTTCTGAACCTTACTTACATTAAAATAACATGGTAGGAATGATATCAGTCTAATCTGTTCATTTACAATGACATGTACTGAAATGGGCCCTGTGGCTAATTTGGGAAATAGACAAAGTGGGACTTTAACCCCAGTTGTCCTCTTCACTGCCCCAGAATGTTTTTCCTCCCCCAGCATGGCAGGGCAAGAAAATTCTGTCTTGACTGCAGAACTGTAGAGTTTTGAAACTGGGCAAGAAAGAATCATACTGGGCAAAATGTGGGGCAGTAGAGACATCTAAGCTTCAGAAAAAGACATTGTAAAGCAGTGAGTTGAAAACACAATATCCTATTTGCAGACTGTCATGCACAGTATACAAAACCTGTGGGTAAAGTCCCTGCTTGCAAGAAGATGCCAGCACCAAAGGGGTCATTGATGCCTGTGTGCAGCAGGATTGAACACCAGATCACTCCCACAGCGCGCTTCCATTTGGGCTCTTGCTAGCACTCACCAGCTACTGCTCCCTCCTGGGCAGGTGACGAGAAGCCTTGGCTTTTTCATGCTCAGCCACAGTTGCTACACGCCCACATGAACATGCTAGAGAAACTTGCTACAGCAGCAATAGCTCCCTACAAAATGTGACAAGTTTCTGTGTACCTTTTTTTATCCCTAATGTTGTTTAAGCAGGACCAGTTTCAGAACTCTTGTTCATTAATGCTTCTGCACAGGTGACCTCATGATTTGAGACAGGTCAATTCCAATTGGAGGTGAGAACAAAAAGGGGTCAAAAGGAGAAGGTTAACAGGTTCTTTGAAAGGCAATGGCCTTTTTTTTTTTCAGTCTGCTAATGTATATCCATTAAATATTTTGTCTGCTTATTATTTTTGTGAGACTAAATGACCAATTCAGTTCTTGGGGTTTGTGATACTGTTCTCTTCAACTTCCTATGTGCTACACACACGCGCGCGCGTACAAGTCTTCTGTAGATTGGATCTGTTAAGATGCCCATCAGGTAAAAATCGTTAGAATTACCACTGGAAGGGGATAACACCTCCTGCACATGCACATCAACTCCTCCCATTTTATTGCTATTTGATTTCAGTATTGCTCTGCTGATGTATCATCCCTTACATATTTCCTTTTTAGTGGACAAAACACTGTGAGGAGGGTGAACTGGAGGTCTTCTGCCATTTACATTAATGTCACTAAAACTGAAAACGTTAATATTGTTATTCAATTCACTGAAAACAGGTGGAATATCATCAGTAATTATGATTTAGTGAACAGAACTTTTTTAAAACAATATATTTTCTCTCAACACCCTCTTTCTTTTCTCCATCTGCAGGGAAAACACTCTGTCTATGCCTGACTTTTCTGTCTATTTTTTTTCCCATCATAGAAATTTGAGGGAGGACAACCCTATGCTGCTTTACTATGCTTTTGGCTCAAGCCAAATCTAGAAGAGGTGCTAAAAATCTTGATCATTTGTTAACACAATATGGGGGTAAAACCCTCAAAAAAGATTGTCCCATTGTAGACAATGGAGAAATAACTCTGAAAAATGCAGTAGGAAAAAAAGTTGCAAGCAAAAGAAAACGTATGCATAGAAAGTGTTTTTGCTGCATCATTTTCAGCATAAATCCATAGAGATTCTAAGAAAATTATGGATTCCTCTGTAGGCTCCCATCATAAAGAGCTCAAATCTCCCCACCACCTACACGGACTGCAACAAAAGCTGATACAGAAAAAACTAGAGCCAGAAAATGAGAAAAGTCATTCTTATTTTCTCCCATTCCCACCTGATAACCTTCCTGAAGGTCAGTCCATTCCCACATGAAGATCATTATTCAGCCTCTGCCACCAGACTTGTCCTTAAAAGCAGGATCATATTTATCATGAGTTTCTCATTAGTTTCTTGATTTGTAACTTAATGCTTTGAAAGAAATGTTTGGAGGTATCATGTGTTAGCCAAAACGAGGTCCAGCAGACCAGTATCCAAAGAATGCTGCACCGATCAGCTGTGCTAATTGCTTCCACTTCAGCTTGCTGAAGTGCCTCAGCTGAACGTAATATGGAAAATACATTTCTCTTTGCACCATTGCAAAAGGATTTCCAACACCTCTCCCTGAACAGCTGAAGCTGAATCTATTACTGTTCTTATGCCACCATCCCTTGATACAAATGACAGAATGCTTCCCCATTTAGCAGCCACTTTTATTTGCTCTTCTCTGCTTTTCCCCCACAAGTTCTATCTTACTATAATTTTTTGTTTTAGTACCTTTCCGTTTCCCTTTCCAACCATGCACAATCAAGAGTGCTCTATTCTAGTTTGTTGAAAATTATAATTCTTTCTTCTGCTCCTTGGCTTCCTACCCTTTGATCCTTTTTTTGCTTTCCTAGTAAGCCACCTGACCCTTTCATACCTCTTCCGCCCTTTTTTGCCTCATTCACCTCCTCCTTTCTCAACTGCTTTCATCTTTCTTCATCTATGTGCTCTGGCTTCCCAGTTCCTCTTCTCTTCAGCTGAAAATGTAAATTTTTTCCCTAGAGACTGATAAAGCCCACAAGTCAAGAACTTCATCTTTAATCTTATTTTCTTATTTTCAGTATGGATTCTATTAATATGGAGTTGGGCTTTCCACTTTACAGTATACTGATGCAGTACTAGGAGAGTTCCAGTTATGTGGTAAAGGACCAAAGGAATTAAAAGTCAAAGGAAAAATCAGAGGCTTTAAATATTTTGCTAATTTAGATATTAGCTAAAATTATGTACACATGTACACAGCACCTCCATCTTTCATTAGGTACCGCTCTTTGCAACTCTCTGGTCTCTTTCCATTAGCAATGTCAAAAAAGACTGGTTAAAATGGAACAAACCAGGAGATGTTTATCCAAACTGGCAGGTTTCTGGTGGTGGGCAGGGGACTGGCCAAGGTGCACAATGGAAGAGCAAGAGTCAGGAACGTAACATTTGCCAGTGGCCTTTGTCACACAGGGTGAGCATGAGTCTTTTCTGTTCCTGGAAACATCTGGACAGATGCATTAGGATGCTGCAGTCTCCTCCCTGATACAGATGTGGCGAGTGAGAAATCCACAGATGGCAGAAGAAAGGAGAGACTGAAGGGCAGGGAGAGGTTGCAAGTGTGAGGTGGATTCACAGAACTGGTGTAAATGTCATTTACTCTCAGCTTGTTCAGTGAATCTCCTTCCTCCATGTCCCTGTGACCCTCCATTCTTTGATTCCAAACTTTCAAAGCCAAGGCCAGAAAGCAAACAGGTTTACACACCAGCATGTCAGAGGTGCTGTGCCTTCGCCTGCTGATGGCCTGTAGTTCCTATGGTGCCAATTTGACTTAAGAAAAATGCGTATTTGATGAAGAGTTGAAAACATGGAGGCTTTTGATGGGATCAGTTGTTATTGCTGTAGCTGGAAACCCATCACACAATACCTCTTCTGCCTCTTCTCCAGCAAGCATGGACCTAGATGCATGGCTGGATGAGCCAGTGTTCCTTCTCTGCTGCAGCTGTATAGCAACTTCTCTGCTGGATGCTGGCTGGGTCATGGAGAGAAGAGAGAGAAAACTGCCCTGGCTGTTTTATTTATGTTTCTCCTTGAAGCATGGAGTTTACAGGAAAACTAGAGTGGAGGAATGACTGATGGGATCCAAATGAAGGGTGATAAACAGGCTTCCTCTTGCCACTCATGTAAGCCGAGGGGCCATGAAATAAGAAAATCTAGCAACCAGGTCATAACTGTCCTTTTTCTTTTTCTGCCAAGAGTCAGAGCAGCAGGTGGCTGGAAATGCTCAGGGGTCATTTAGGATGAGTGACAGCACACTTTGCTTCAGTCATGGCCACATGCCATTTCTATGTCATCCCACCTGCACCAGAGAATTACGGAATGAAAAATTTTCTGCCTGAAAGAGATACCCTACTTAATTTTGCTGTCCTTGGATTGTCAGATTGGATGTCAAAAAACCAAGATCAAACAAGGAACTTACAGTAAATAATTGATTTTGACCTCCCAGGCTTGATGAAAGATGTATCCTTGACAGGAGAACATGAATATCTGAGTTTCAAAATGTATTCAGCATTCAAACCCCTCCACCTACATACATACTGCACCCTGCTAAAGTCCAAGAGCAGACAACAGATGCAAGGCTGGGCGTGCAAGGCTGTTGTTTCCCTTGGCTATGGCTACAAATAGGGAAATTAAAACAATTCAAGTCTCCCCTCCCTATTTAAGGATATGGTGATACAAAACCAGCAAGCTCCCCTTCATTGTCATTCTTCCATATCTCTCACAGACTCCTTTCCAAAAGCCCAGATGCAAACACAGCCTGCCTCCACTGACCAGGCTGTTGGCTTTTGCTTTTGTGTTTGTCAAATGATCCCAGTGCTCCAACCCACGAAAGACAGATCAGCCTCTCTTCTCTGCTCACCTTCTCATCAAAACATGGATTAAAGGAAGATGAACCACTAGGAGCAAACTGGGGGAGGAAGAAGTGCAGGCAGAGTTTTCCTAACAGTCCCAGTGTGCACATCCATAGCAGCCTCCTGTGACTTGCTTCCATCAGTGGTGATGTGCTCACAGCTCTCTCTGGGACCCTGCCTTTGCACACCTGGATCCACTCATTAAGTTTAAGGATAAAATTATTATGCTTTTGTTTTTATCACAAAATTACCTAGGCTATGCTAAACCAAGAATTCATCTCTCTTTTGAGATTAGTTAAATCCATTCCTATTAATCAAGGTTTAAGAACTATTCTACATAAGAATTATGGCTAAGAATAATCGAATATAAATATGAATCACAACAAAAATAATGTATTATTTAATCAAAACCAAATAAAAATAGTTTCATTTAAGTTTCTCAAGGACTAAGTGTCTATATTTGCAGTTTCTCTGATTTAATTCATTCTCCACAAGCTTTACTTCTGCTCTTAGCAATCCACAGGAAAAAGTTACTGTGCCCATGTTCTATTGTATTTGCACAAAATATCTGCAAGGAGAAACAGAATTAAACATGACAGTTTTGTCATTATGTTCTGACCTAGTACAACACACAAAACATAATTTAAAATTACCTGCCTGTTAAAGCCAGTTTAGATATCAGTAAGTTTAAAAACAAATATGTATATCTAGATTAAAATAATTGTGTCTGTGCAGTCAGTGTGAATACTTTCAGAAGATTCTCAAATGGTTTCTGTGAGTCCTGAAGGTGAGGAAGCCCAGAGATAGCTGTTCATTTTCCAGGTGCTGTGGGGAGTCAATAAAAGAGGTAAAACCAGTCTTCTGGTTTTAATTTGTACCAAGCTCCTGTGCCCTTTTATGTAAGCAGGGTTTTGCCAACCTGAAGAGCATGAAGTCCAGCTGCTGCTGAGGCCAGTGTCTCTTGCAGATAATTTACAAGTGTTAGAGACAGCATTCCCTGTGCCTTCTGTGCAGGGGGCAGGAGAAGTTGGCCTTCTGCTACTTCTTTTTTGATGGAGGAATCTTGCTTTCTTTTGTATTCCTCCCACAGAGTTTCCTACAAGGCAGCATGATCCAGCCCTCAGTAATTAAGATGCCCATCCTCTTCCCACAATTTTCAAGTACAAAAGCCAGCTTTGACATCAACAAGAAAGAGAAAGTAATATTATTAGTGCTGATTGGTTAGTAACAAATCTCTCTGGGACATATAAAGCCTATTCACAACTTGAAACAGTTACATAGGGGAACACATAACTGAGCATGAGAACTTCATCAAGAATCCTCAACAAGCTTGCAACCGGCTCAGCACTGACTTAAGCTGGCTAACCAGAATACCCAGTTCACACTTCGGTGAGAGACAGTTTAGCAACACTATACGGCTTTTTGCATCTGTGGAAAGAAAAGAACTGCTTGAAGGAAGAGAGTTTTGCTTCCCTAAACAGCAGGCTAGCTCCCCAGAATTTTCTGACCTTCAAAGATATCTTTAATTGCAATTTTAGACAAAAGCATCTGGAAGGGAGAAAGACTTTTTATGTAGAAATAAAATAACCATTTCTATTTCATTTGTAGACTAAAGTCACATAAACAAGTACTGCCAACTTCTGCTGGAAGTTATTTAAGATTCACCTCCAGAAGTGTTTTTTTTGTTTTACTGTTTTTGAGCTAACACTTTCCTTTTGCCTAATAGTAATCACTTGGGAGATTATTTTAACTTTTTTTTCCCATTCATTTCACTCTTAATCACATTGAACAGCAAAAGCCAATGAATAAATTTCAAGACTATAAATAGTTTTTTCAGTTTCATCCTCTGGTTCATGTGCAGAAACACAATCCAAACACTAAATCAAATCTATGTCTATTCCATACCTACTGAAGTGCCCACTAAGCTCACAACCTGAGAGCGCAGGTCACATTCCTCTCTGCAAGAGACCACATGGGACAGGAAGCAAGACACCAGCACCGAGCATTTTAAAGGCAGGCCCACCATAACTCAAGGGCTGACATTTCTGGTACAAGAAAAAGGCAAAAGAAATAGGAAATAAACTAAGGGAAATGACAATGACAGGACTCAGACTGGGGATTAGAGTTATGAGTGAAAGTGAGGAATCCAGTGGGAGACACTGAGCACAGAAACAACTTACTGTAGGTCAGCAAGCTTCTTTATGTGTTCTGACACAGATACCAAGACCAAGGCCCTCACTTTCATCTCTGAGAATGAAATTGAAAATGAAGCTCTGAATAAGTTATAAGCCCTGGAAATCAAATCAAAGAGAAGGAAAGGGAGGAAATCCAACATCTTGATAGAAGCCAAATAAGAGGGGGGGGGAGAAATCCAATTTTTTCTAAAAATTCAGGACAGTCTCTGGAGGTCAGGTCATCCTCTGTATGACCAACATATTGGGTCAACTTAGCCTAATTCAGGCCTGAGAAGACCCTGGTACACCTGAGGCAAAGGAGTTCACAAGGCAGTCAGTCCCATGATATAGCAACCATTGCAAAACATCTGAGTTTAAAGTCAATATTGACAATTTAGGCTGCTGGAGAAGGACGGAGAATGTAGCCTTAGAGAAGTTCTCATATGTGGCTCCTTTATGTCTCACCAAATGGAGAAGCACAGACACAACAGTTCAAGATTTCCTGGCCTAAGCCAGGCAGCGTCCCTCAGGGGTAATCCACAGTAATTTATATTAGAAAAGGAAAAACCGTTTTCAAGTCTTTATATTTTCAGCCTTCTCTGCTGTGGGAGTCACAAATTATGCTAACGTATTCACTAGCAAGCAGAGTGAGACCACTGAATTAATTTCTCATAAGACAACAAAGAGTCATAAGATATGAAAAGATCTCCAGTCACTTTCACTACCAGGCTGGGCAAAATAGTAGGCAGTGATTTTTACTTTTTAATTTTGTTTTTTTACATAAAAGAGATACAGCACAGATCCTGAGAAAGGTTTTCTAATTATTTGCTCAAATATTTCAGGAAATATGATGAGCGGGATATCACTGAAGGATTTTCATGACTGCTGTACAAGTGGAAGTAAAAATGATTGTTTGAGAGCTTTAGCTGAGAAATACTGAAATATTGAAGATCAAAACCAGACTTCCCAGATAATGACTGTGATGGAGCTGGATGAGAAAAAGTGAAGGATAGTTCCCATCCCATAAGGCAGGTTAGGAGAACCTGGGCTTAGAGGACAAATGCTCTTCTGTGACTAAGGTCTATTTTACTTCGATAATTGCTTTTCTCAGAGAAGATAATTAAGGTGAAGATGATGATAATATCAATGATTTACTGCTCCTTATACTGAATAATTTAAGGTGAAGACAACATTTTGCCTTCAAGCTGTTACTTGCACCCTTTGATGTAGTCCCAGTGCTAAGGAGACATATCTATTTATATATAATATAATGCTTATTGTCAGTCATTTCCTCATTGTTTCAAGGAGCAGATAATACATTTTCAGCACTATTACGTGGTTTATAAAGGACATAATCACAAGCCTACTATTAAATAAATAGTAAGTTCCCTAATCTTTTCAAATGCTTGAGGTTAAGGTCCAAAAGGTGTAAAAAAATATTTGGAGCTCTGATAAGCTCAGATTCAGAAAGTGGCTAAAACTGAGAATACAGGTCAGCTTCCTAGCTCAGCTAAATGTATTGATTAATAGGGACTTGTATGGATTTGCATCAATTGTATCGGGCCCAGCTGAGACTCCATTATAAATGGATGGTGGTATCTGGCCCATGTCTTACCCAATTCCCTAGAACGATAGTCAAAGCTCATAATTTTCACAGGCAAAGAAGTCTGGTGCTTTTTTTTTTTTTTTTAATACATTGGGGAATTTATCAAACCTACAAAAATACTACCCAATTATATATGTATATATATATATATGAAAATTACATAAGCAAGGTATGTACATTTAATGACAAGGTTAGTAGAAAATCTGTTTCCTCATCACCCCACTGCCATGTTCTGAAGCCAATCCACTGCAGCAGCAAGCCTAACCTGGAATACCCTAGCAGAATAGAAGGTGCAATACACTGAATTTTTCTCACAACATCTTCTGACAAAACTGATTCATCATACCGTGATGTTAACATTGAACCAAAATGGTAAGTGAAATGTTTGTGCTATTAATTACTTTGCTGATAGGAAGGGAAAGTATTTGATATATGAATTGTGAAGAGGTTGCTACATGTAGGTAGATTAAAGGGAGCAGTTTCTGATCCCAAGGACCTAGAGGATGAAAACTAGATTAAAACATCCCTTAACATATTTTAACAAATTAGAAAAGTCTTGTGGAAATAAAAGTAGCTATTCAATACAGGAATGTGCAACATTCTACAGTGGGTCAGAATTCAGCAGCAGTATACACAATAAAAAGTGTAACTGGATTTCTCACGCTCTTGCAGAAAGTTTTGGGGACTATCACGAAATTCAAGTTCAGCATCAGTTGACAACAGTGCTATTGCAAAAGAGAAAAACATTGTACTGGGAAATATAAACAGGGGTAACATTTATAGACAGATGATGTAATCCTCCTGTTATTCTTAGCATTGGTAAGGTCTCAGCTGAAGTGTTTTGTCCCATTTTGGGCATTATATTTCAAGAAGGATGTGTATCAGCTGAAGTTTTCAGATGAGAGTAACTAATGTTTTATGAAACACAACACACAGACAGGATTGAGCAATTTCAGGTTGTTTACCACAGAAAATGGAGTACCAACGATGACATAGTAATTGCCTTTAAAACTTTAAAACACTACTGCAAAGAAGAAAGGGAACTGATGCTGTCCAAGTTCATGAAAAATAGAAAATAAAACAGTAGGTTCAAATCCATCAGGGAAGATTTAAGACGGGAGCAGGACAAACTTTCTCACAGTGAAGCATTGCAGCAGATTGCTCAGGAGGATGGTAACTCAGAGTGCACAGGGGCCGGCTGCTCCCTCAGGGGTGGGATGCCAGGAGCCACGTCCAATGCCACAACTGGCAGGGCAGAGACCCCCACCCAGGGCCCATCCCATTGCCCCTAGCAAGCAATCAGAGCAGGCCAGGAGAGGCAGCTCAAGCCAGTGTTATCTGGCAAGTTCTGGTGATGCAGCAGGTCCAAGGTCAAGCTAAGCACCAGTCAGCAGACTGAGATCAGGAAGGCACACGGCCAAGCGAAGTGGGGCTGTGGCTTGAGCCTGGCATCCTACAGCATTGCAGGGGCAGGGACTGATGGCCTTCGACTGGGCTGAAATAAAAGTCCCTGGCCCAAGGGCAAGCATGAGGCCTATTCCAAGGGAGGCTGGGCAGGAGCAGTAAGGCCACAGATGCCCTCAGGGCTGCAGGACATGGAATGCCACATGGAAAGGCTGGAGGTCAGAACAGGCTCCTGGCAGGATGGGCACAGACATCTCTGATCCAGCCTTAGGGCAGAAGAAGAGACCAGGTGACCTCTAGGACTGCCTTCTTTGTTTTGACATCTCAAGTTTGATGCCAGAGATCTGAATCTCTCTATTGTACATCTGCTGTGGCCCACAGTGATGTTCCCCAGATATCAGGAAGGATGCCTTGGACAGAACGAAAAGACATCACACCAGACCTCTTAAATGTCCCAAATCAAAAATCGAGAGGTATCTTACCCACTTCTGGGTCAAATATATTAAACATTGATAATATACATCCATATGTTTCTTATTCTATTATTCCAGTAATACTGTTAACACTGACTACATTTTTAGTTTGGATAATTTGCTTCCACCCATATGTCCATAAATATTCTATATAGATAATATAAATACAAGAGATGGTGAATACTGATCTATTAGCTGTTTCTATATAGTGGAAAGTAGATTATTTCTTCAGCTGTGCTTCCTCTGGCCCTGAAGATTTCTGGTTTTCATACTCAGATCACTTGCTCACCCAAGTCATACCCCCCTTGTCAAAGAAAGAATATGCATGAATAAATGTCCACGAACAAATATAAAATTATAGCCAGGCCACACTTCTGTAAAATTAACATCCTTCCAGATGTTACAGAACTAGTTATTTTCTGTACTCACACTGTTAATTTTACCTGTACTTTTATGACTTGTAATCATTTATGTACTTCCACTTTATCCTCCCACTTTATTTATGGAGTATTTTTGCTATAACCTTTCTTAAATGTACCCAACAAATATGTGCTTTGGGCATCCAGTCGGTCTCTGATATCACTGGTGCTCCCCACATATCACAGCACACCTCAAAAAGAAAAGTCTAGGTCAAGCCCAATTCAAGTATTTTGGGGGTGATATTGGATTACAGAAAACTTTGTCATCCTCTGAATGGAGGCAAATAGGACACATTTTTCCTGTGATGCAGTTTTAGTTTGTGCTTATCCTCAGCTGGAAGGGAGAGCTATACTGCCTGTAGCTGGACTGGCTCACACGTAGGAGGCACTCAGTCACCCAGAAGACTTATTTGAGAGTGCAAGGAACACTGGACACTTTACTGAAAGAATTGAGTGGCTGAAGTGCATAACCCTGGCATGTAACCTGCTCAGAGTTGAAAGTTTATTCATACTTCCATGGTGTCCTGAATGAGTATGTTGTATATTGTGATTTTGAGTTGATGTTTATGTTGAAAAAGGAGACCAAGCAATCATGTTTTAACCAGGTAACCACTGAAAGTCAGGAAGAAATCTTTTTTTAGGAATGTGGGAATTACTTTGACTATCTTCTTTCAGGAATCAATGAGGCAAGAATATTTGTAATAGCTTTTTTCTTTCCAGACAATTGACAACAAATTAAGCATTGGAGAAGACAGCTGGAGAGACAGGGACAAAAGCTGTAGGCTTCATGTAACAGTTTGCGACAGCTGTTTCTGCAGGGTTCTGCCTTTGCTGTGTGATCACAAAAGATTTCCTTTTTGTTTCCAGCATCACTCAGCAGCCAGGACTGATTACGGAACCACTATCCTGGTTCTGTCTTGCTATTCCTCATTCACTCTGATTTTGTATAGCTAATGTGAAAGACTGGAGCAAACTTCTTGTGTCAAAGGAAACATCAGCATCTTTCCACACTACCTCATATTCGGCAGTCTCTGTCTACGAAACCCAAGAACATGAGGGGAAGCCAGTACAACAACATGTGTTTTCAGTTACCAAGAAAACCAAAGGGCAGGTAATGGGTTTGTATCTAATAGCAACTGATAGTCAATGTGTATGGAAAGCAAACTGCAGTCTTCTCACATATCCTCAAGAAACCATAATTTAAAAGCTTATCAGTTAATGCTGACAACACAGGAAATACAGTCATGGGTTTCACTATGGATTCAGAAAAGTACCAACATGCTTCTCACAGCATTTAAATGTGTGACTTCTTCAATTCTTTTAACTATTCCATAGAGAGAGGAAAGTGGATTTGTGAATTTCTGTTATCAGTAAAACAACCAGGTTACTGTGCTGATGTGACTAGTTAGAGGTATTGGTGTGACTGATTCTCTGCAGATCTTAGGAAAGGACCTCTCACTCATCCAATTTAGCACAGTTGGGAAAACATTTACAAACTGAAGACTGCATAGTCCCATAATTTCTATGTGGGATCATGAGGAGGATTAACAGAGCACTGGCTGTAGCACTGTTTTTATATCAGTATAGCCAGCTTTATTTCCCAGCCAAAAACTTTAATTCAGATGAGGTTAGGCCATGGATGTGAGCAAGGCAATAGATTACACTGAGGCAATCAAAAGTGGATGTGAAGAAAAAGAAATGGTAGAAGAAAAATGTTTTGAATCAGAATCACAGAATCATTCAGCTTGGGAGGGACCCCCTGAGATCATCCAAATGATCTGGTACAGCTCAAATGGAAGTTGAAACTTCAAGCAGAAGTTTGTGGTTAAAGCTCTGCTGGCTGTTTGCAACACAAGTATATTATTTTTAAGTCTCTTAGATATTATAAGTTGCTTATCTATGAATTTTCTCCTAAAACAACAAAAGTTACAGGATTTAACCTTGGTGGGACCAACTTCATTGACCTTTGACCTCAATACTCTCACTGCTGTTACTAGTTCCAAAACCTGCCTCATGGGAAATTTGAACAAACACTCTAATTAGAGAAAATTCTGTTCAGCTATTTTATTTTCTGTTCTTCTATTGCTTCATTTCTTTTCATAACATAGAATGAAAACAAATACTTGAGAAATTAATCTGTTGCTAGAGTTTGTTTTTCCTCTTAACCCATCAGATTCTAGATCTGCTATTAAACCTGCACACTGTGAAAGTTGTCTATGTGGTTTTAAAGATCAGTTTGATGTCACAGTAGATTTTATATTTAGTAGAGCAATAAATAAATAATGCTTTAGGTAAAAATTACTATTTTCACACACTTTCACTAATAAAGCATTATTCTTGTCAGTAAGTTTGCCTGAAAAGACAAGTTGTGACCAAGATTCTATGAAATATCAGTGGAATTCTCCTAGTATTTCTTAACCGAAAATGTGCTTGGATTTATCGCATGGAAATCGAAAATTTCTTTTAGGTTTAGCTCAGAGCGAATTATTTTATGTGCCCGTACCACCATCTAGCGGGAGTCAAGCCTCCTGCACCAGTTCTGTGTGAGCACAGTGTCACCTGCTGCCAGCACCGTGTCACCTGCTGGCTGAGGACTCTGCGTGTGACACCGTCATCAGCTCAGAAAGGCCATAACAGCTCGACTCTTAGTGGTGTCTCCTACAGGTCATAACTCAAAACCCTTCTGATCTCGTCCTGGTGAGAACTTCTCAGGATGAAGAGCATTTAATGTGCCTTACATAAGATCCTTCACTAAAATGTGGGCAGACAGACCAAAGCCAAGTTTTTTTCCCCCCTCTATATTTGCATAATACAAAGAAGAAATTCAGGGTTCGTAGACTCATTACTTCCAAAGACATCAGAAAATCAAATGTGATGACAGACTTTGTGATCCACTAAGGCCACAGGTCTCCCATGCAGCAAGCCCTGCTGTAGCTTTCACCATGCATGATTGAAATTGCACTGAGACCTTGAAAATCTAGTGTAGTTTATTTTGAAGCCTCTTTTACAATTGCACCACAATTCTAGGGTCCATAATACATGAATCTTAACCTCCTCATCATATCTCTACCTATCCAACTGAAATGTTCTCTATTAAATTTCTGCTTCCTCTAATAATATTTTACTGTGGTCAAGACATTCCCTAAGCTTGACTTTGAAAAACAAAGTATCTGTCTTCTATAGGTTGCTTTCTTAGCTATATATTCATTGCTATTCACCTCCCCTTTTCTGTTGGCTCTATGTAGATTGAAGGGGAGGCAGATAGACAAAAGTCTATTAATTTGCTTTCCATTAGCAAAGTTGTAGCTTTATTCCCTAATTCTACACTTACAGGGATTTGGGGAACTACCAAAATAGTCTCAAACAATAATTACTGATATTCTTGGCCTACTTGTCTTATAAAAAGCTCCTTATTTTGTGAAATAAGCTCCCTTGTTAAGTCCACGCAATTTTTTAGTTGTAACCTGCTCAGAGGAAAGCTTAATATTAGTTTTTGCTGGTGCTCAATCATGCTTAGGTTAGTATTTAATTAGATCACTAGAACTTGTTAGTACTGGTATCAAGAGACTTTCAGACATACACTGAATATGAACATGCCTTGGTTTTCCTAGGTAGGTACCCATTTTCTGATGAAACTGGGTTGATTGATTGATGTGTCTTCTCTCACCTTCATTAGGCTCATTTTCTTTGCTTTCTCTCCTTCCTGCAACAAAAGAGCCTTGTTTTACTTTATGTGAGAATTTTCCCCTCAAAAATCTCTGCTCCTTGAAAGCTTTGTTCTATGTGTATTTATTTCTTCATCATTATTAAGCACATAAACTTGTACACAGTTTTCTGCAAGACCCTGGTATTTCAACTCTGTAAATAATTTAGGGTAAGAACAAGCTGCTTCTTATTTTCAGTGATGCTTCATGCAATATGGACAGCACCTCAAGCATTAAGATTGCAAATATAACCACATGTATGTTTAAATTATTCATCATTCAGGCAGCTCTTCCTTGGCTAATGATTTGGGTCTTTTCTTCCACATACACTACACTTTTATTTATATCACACTTGCCAGCTTTTTTCTTCTTTTCTGATTGACATTAGCATTATTTCTACACCAAAAAGGGGTGAAACCTGGAAGATTGTCAGTTTTCTTTCACAAAGGCCTCAGCCATATCCAAACTCATGTCCTGGAATTGTTTGAGGAATGTTAGTTGTCTGTCAGACAGGAGGAAAAGATAAAAATAGTTTCACTAAACAGAGTTAAATTTTCTCTCTGAAAGATATCTTGATGATAAATATGAGTAACAATATAATTTTATGAATGAATGAATGCAGCTCATGACTCTGAAGCATTTCAGTACATAAGACAAAGAAGAATCTTTTTTTTTAATCACGGTTTTACCATAACAACCAGACAAGTCCAGAGATATTCAGATATTCCCTAGACTGTTTCAAGAAAGAAAGCCAGTGTCAGTCAGAAAAAGCATCCATCTTCTGATGGCTGACGCTATGCTCGGCATACGCTGCTGCAAACTCTTGTAATTCTACCAGTCTCATGACAGCTTGTTCTTGTCTTTAGAGAGTGACTACTTGAAGCTCTGTGATCACAAGAGTTTTAATTATTTATGCACTTTTTTAATCCTTGCATTTTTACATTATTTTTAATGATTGCATTTTTAAGTTGCATTTTAAAAAATTATTTATAAGACAATCTTGTTGCTTCATCTGTAGTTTCAAAATCGTTCAGTTGGCAAGAATGGAACCTGATAGCTTTCTGTATTCATTTTCCTTCTCGTGAAAAAGCATGAAGTGCTGGCTGATCTGTGTGTCTTCAACCCAAAGGATGGAACTGAGGGGGGGATTGGGTTTTTTATGTTACCTATTGCTAAACACCTTGGAATAATTCTTCCTTATTTAAATAGTGCACACACATCTATCAGTTGAATGAGAATTTATCCATAAACTTCCAGAAACTACCTTAAGAAGAAAGTATGCTAATAGTTCTGGCTCTAATTTGGTAGTTGCCGTACATCTTCTTGAGCTTTTTTCATATTTCTTTTTTATTTTTCTAGTTTATATTCTTTCCTTCAGCTGTTCTATTACAGTGATCTTATAATTTTTAATTTTCCAAAGAGAAGAATTGAAGTAGTCTCCAAATTCTTGCCAGAAAACCCTTCTCAGCTACTGTTTTGTTTGGGGTTTTTCTTGACAAGATGATCAATATCTTCACAATATATTTTTAATTCAGGTTTGTCATAGTTTCAGTGTAAATGTTAACATGGTAATAACAACACAATTTACACATTGGAAGAGCAGAGATGTTGAATATTTATATACACTTCTGCTATAGTAGTTTTAATAGCATAGTAATGCAACCACATTTTCAGCCTGAGTAAATGTAATTGCTTCCAATTCTGTGTTCAGAAGCTCTATTTATTTGGTTAATAAAAGCAAGGAAATGCAGAATACTGATATGCCAGTGATAAACAGTGCGTGTGCTTGTGAGTGTAGAGCCTGAGGCACCATCCTTGATGATGTGAGTAACGGGGTGTTTTCTGGGAATGCCACAGAAGGTTTAACAAGCTGGGAGCCAGCGTGCGGAACCAAGAACCGATGGATTCAGCCTGCACACTGTGATCCAGCACCTCCTTTCCCATGTCAGCCCGCTTTACCTTCGTGTCCCTGCAGCAACACAGGCAGGACCAGAGCGGCCAGGCAGGACAAGAGGACATAGACTCGAGCTGCACCAGGGGAGATTCAGGTTAGATACGAGGAGTAATTTCCTCCCTGAAAGGGTGATTACATATAGGAATGGGCTGCCCAGAGATGTGGTAGGGTGGCGTATCCTGGAAGTGTTTAAGGCAAGACTGGAGGTGGCACTGAGTGCCACGGTCTGGCTGTCATGGTGGTGTTCGGTCACAGGCTGGACTCGACGAGCAGGGAGATCTTTTCCAACCTGATTGATTCTGTGATTATGTGACCACTCACCTTCAAGGCTCGGTTTTCCACTTATTTTATAAGTGTACGGAGCCCTTGTCCCATAGGGATTTCTCTTCCCAAAGGTTCCCTAGCGAACCGAACAACACTGGCCCGAAGGACAGCAGCCGGACGGGAATTCCGGAGGGGGCCTTCCCTCAGGGAGTGGCGGGGCGGGGCCGGGGCACGCACCGCCCCCTCACGGCCCGCCTTAGCCCCGCCCTCTCCCATTCTCGCTTCCCATTGGCTCCTCCGCGCCCGCTTTCCGCCAATCCCCGGCCGCGCTGCCTAGCTCATCTCCTTCCCCTTCCCGCGCCCGCGGCCGCCGGCGCGCCGCGAGGCGGGGCAGTTGACCACGCCTCCTGTATTAGCTCCGCCCCTTTGTGGACGGACCGTGTGGTGATTGGTCAGCGCGGGCGGGCCGGGCCGGGCCGGAGCCATGGCTGCGCCGGGGGCTGCGCGGCCCCGCAAGGTGTGTGAGGGCTGGGGCGAGCGGGTGGGGTTTGGCTCTCGGTCGGGGTCTCCTCGCCAGAGCCCGGGTGTGCTCGGAGGGGGTGAGGGGGTGTGGGGGGATTCCCTCCCGCCGTCCGCGTAACGACTCCTGCGCGAGGTCGGGCCTTCCGAAGCCGAGCCCGGCTTGCACCGCAGCCACCTGACGGTGGTCCTGAGCCGCGGTGTGCGGTTCTGGGCTTGTCTCTCTGCCCGAGAGACGTGAAGCTCCTAGAGCGGCTCCAGCGGAGAGTAACGAGGATGATTGGGGACTGGAGCGTCTCTCTTACGAGGAAAGGCTGAAGGGGCTGTGGATGTTCAGCCTCGAGAGGAGATGACTGAGAGCGGACCTTAGCAATGTGTAAATAGCTAAAGGTGGGTGGCAGAGGATGGATCCAGGCTCTGCTCGGTGGGGCCGCGCAGTAGGACACGAGGCAATGGGCAGAAACCGATGCACAGGGAGTTCCCATCTGAACGTGAGGAAGAACAGGTTGTCCAGAGAGGGTGTGGAGTCTCAGGTTAGGAACAGGAACAGGTCATGATGCAGACCTGTGCCAAGTGTTCTGGGATGGCCCTGCTTGAGCCGCTGTGGTTCCTTCCAGCCTCACCCATGCTGTGATCCTGACTGTGTGATGCTGTGACTGCGTGTTTGTGCTGTGTGCTCTGGCCATAGTTGATTCTTAAAGTCCCCACAGTTCAGGTTTGTATTTATCAAGCCTGGTTTCCATTTGAAACGCGTTTGTACATCAGTCGTTGGAGTGTCCTTAAGTTGAGCAACAGTGTCTGTAGAATGCTGTGGAAATTAACAAAGCATCCTGCTGTCAAGGCATGTTTTGTGAAATGAAACCCACAAGTCTCAGGCCCTACTGGCAGCAGTTGCCCCTGCCTTGGCCTGAGAGCTTGAAACTTCTCTTGAACTGATCCACCTCAGCAAAAATTCTTGGAATTGGTGGGCAATAGTAGTATTCAAGTGTGTTATGAAAATACTTCGTGAAAATCAAAGTGTATTTCTGTAATCAACAGGCTCTGTCTTCTGGAAGGCTGTCAGGAGCAGCTAAACTAACAAATGGGAGAAAACAGTAAGACCTTATTCACAAATACTGTTTAAAATTGAGTGTATTTGGGAGCCTTATACTTGTCATACCTCACAATTGAACAAAAAACCCTTGCGTGTATATATAAAGCATTTTTGAGCTGAAAGGTTCTAAGCAGCCCATGAACAGACAGGCACAAACTGAATAGAAATTTTGCATATAAAAATACAGATTTCACTCTGCATGTTTTATTTATAAAAGATTGAATGTATATAGTTACTAGCTACAGGACTGTTGAGTGGAGACTGAATTCTTCTTTGATATAAGTTGTTATTATCTGCTTCACGTGTTTGTTGCAGCCATGCAAAGTTTTCAGAAAGTTGTTTTGTTTCATGATAAAATTAATTTTCTTTTGCTTGCTGTTATTGAATGAAAGTAAGTTTTTTTCTTACTTTGTTTCATATTAAGGTGGTGGTATAAACAGTGAATTTCACTTTTTCAGGTTTGGCTTAAGGAAAGGATGTCATTCTGATGTAGAATTCCATTCCACTGAGTCTGACAATCAGGTAATTAAATGACTCTTTAACACAGTCATCCCTGTTATCTAAAGAGAAGGGAAATTGGAATACCTTGAGTAACAGAGGAAAGCCAGATTACTTTAGATCCTAATTAATTTGCATCTGAACCTGAAATTGCTCCTGCAAGGCAAGCAAGAGTGTCTGTGCTGCATCTTGCAGATAGGAGCAAATGGGCTTTGTGTGCAGTGAGTTTGGCTCTGACAGATCTCCTCAAGGCACAGAATACATTTTGCAAACACAAATAAGCTGCTTGTGGACAAGAGCTGGCCCTCACTGAAGAGCAGCCACCCTTGTTAGGTTTTTGTGCTGGAAAGAAAGAGTAGCACGGAGTCAGTGCTGCAGTACTGGATTTTGTGTAGTCCTGAGCCAGCTGTCTCCAAAATACAAGTAGGCTGTAGGTAATTGTTTAACTGTACATGGAAATAAGAATAAAAAACACACGTGTAATTAACGTAAAATCCAGCAAATGGACATGAGTGCAATAACACCATTCAGTTATTTTGCAGAATCTCAGTGTTTGCAAACTTCCAAGTAATTGCAAAGTTGTACCTGGGAAATGATACATTTTTTTGGTTATGGGTTGTTCTTTGTCAGGTGGCAGAGTGGGGTACACTCACCTCTAAAACAGCATCTTGGTTTACTGAAAGAAAACAGTGGTACTCATTTGCTGACTGCGGTGTTCTTTGTGCAGGTTGATACTATTCATAATGGACTTAACCATTGTGCAGCTTTACTGAAGAATATCTTACAAAAGGAGGCTACAGGTTGTACCTACTGAAAACACAAGTTACATTCTTAGGTTTTGTAATACTCTCTTGATTTGTTTTGTTGACCACTTTTTCTTTCAACTAATGCTAGGAAGGGAGACTGTCCATAAACAACCTGGGAAAACAACTACCTTTAAATTTACTTCCAAGCCTTTGCTAGCCAAAGGAAATACTTCCAAGAAGAAAGGGTTAAAAAGAATCATTACTCCTGCCCCTGTCCAAAAAGAAATTGGTAAGTGGGCTTTCTTAGGCTTGATTTTCTTTTATTCAAACAACATTGAGAGACTCCTCAACCTCTTGAGATACAACAAGGCTCCAAATAATTGTTGCTGTTTGTTAATAGGTTGATCCTGGGTTGAATCCCCAAAAGGATGTACTGTCTTTTAGAAACCTTAAGTGTTTACTAATAATTACTAAAATTCACAGATGTTTGAACTTCATGTACAAGGAAGAAAGTTGAGTGTGTTTACAAATATCAACATCATCAGGTTTACCTGGTAGGAAGTGTGGAGGAGAATGATAATACCCTTTCCCTATATCTCTTGGACAGGGAAGCATTGCAGTGCTTGGTCCCAGTTTAAGATCCAGAGCTAGAAACTGGTCTGGAGTTCAGTGTCCAGCCAGGCTTTTCTCAAAGAAGGATTTCAGGAAACAGGGAAGTGTGGCTAGAAATGACAAGACCTCAAATGGTTTAGTGGCCAAAGCACTGAGTAGCAGGGTAGATGGAGTGCTGTCAGCTGAATTGCTCCCAGCGGAAATATTTCACTTATTATCATTTCTGCCTCTCTCCACCCCGTTTCTTTTGTGCAATTTCTAATGCAGGAGGTAGGTGGGGCCTGTAGACAGGTGTGTAGCACAATGCCCACTGGGAATGTAGGAAGTGAGCATGTAGCTGATATCTTCCCAGCGCTGTAAAATTACTGAGTTTTAATTATACCTAAGCAGAGATTTTAAGAATGGCATTTTAGAACTGGCTGCCTGTAGGATTCCTTCAAGGACAGCTGCCTGTCCAACTGGTTTAGGTTGCTCTATTTGGAAGAAAAAATGGATGGATTCATTTGCTGGTGAATCAAAATCTGACTGGAATCCTGGGCCATAAGATCTTTCTTTCCTATTTTCAAGGGAATCTGCCAGACAATACAATGGGTTTGTGTAGATCAAGAAGACAGGCACCTTCAGATGGAGTTTTTTGCTCTTTCTTTGCCTACAGTGCCAATATCAAATAGAAAAGATGCCTCATCTACCACACCTTCTACTGAGAAGGAGCTTTCCAGTGCAGCACAGAATCAGATGGTTCAATCAATTCATGTGCCTTGTAGTGAACACTCTCCTGGGGTGTATCAGAAACTGTACGAGCACGTGCAAACTCAGATGTCTCTGATAACTGGCCAACCCCCACAGAAGAGTAATGAAATTCCTACTGTAACTCCTTCTCCTACCTCAAATCAGGGTTAGTGGAACTATTAATGTAGAGCTGACTATTTAACTGCATGAGTTTTGTCCCACATTGCCCTGATCTGTGGGTGTTGTTTTCTTTTAGGATGCCAAAATGTTACAGCTTTGAATTATCAGTTACCTGCCTCCCCATCAGCACTGTCCCTGCAGCATTCAGCTAATCCCTTATCCACTCAGTCAGTAAGTAAAAGTTTGATTCTCACTATCAATAAACATTGAATTAGCACTGCCTATTTATTTATACATTTACTTGTCAGTTTTCCTAATAATTTTCCTTTAAAAAAATTGTGTATTTCAATCTGTAGTGATGCACAGAGAAAGTACTGCTATGCAAGACACAATTTATTTAGACACCAAAAAATGAAATTAGAGGCATTTCAACTGGCTGCTTGTTTCTGCCTGGGGAATTCTGTAATGGACAGCAAACATGGAAAGTGCAGGAAATTATTGATTACTGTTAATTGCATTCTCAGTAATGCACACTAGGATCATTAACCAACTCCTGATAGAAGAAATCATATATCATATGGAGCTTTCCCTGCCAATGATCAAGGCAATTATTTCTTCAGACACACTGCATTGTCTTAGAGCCACATGTTAAAATGCCTGTGTATTTCAGGGAATAGATTAGAGGTGATGGAGAATACCAGCTGCCACCTCGGGAAATGTGGCAAAGGGCTTCCACCTTGAATCTGTAAGACTGTAGACTTACCTTCCATCTGCAGGCAGTCCATGTATAGCTAGTGATGACCTTGACTTTTAAGAAATTCATCCACTTAAAATACTGAAAGGTAACAGTGTTGTCCTTTAAATTTTTTTTCTTCCCTCTTCTGGTTGGATTCAAGAAACTGCTGAGGTTTTTTCATTACAGAACAGTTGTAAAAGTACTGTGCTTTAATGTTGCCAATAACATTTAAGATAAAGGTAATCTAAAGAAGATTTACATTTTAATTGCTCCTTATTGTACAGGAAAATTATTCAATTTGTAGTTGTTCTTATAATTAGCAAAGAATGAACAAGTCTACATTGAGGCAGACGAGGGTGGTGCTATTTCGGGTTTTTTCCTAAAGATTTAAAAATCACGTTAATTTTTTGTTTAATTAGAATATTCTTTAAGCAGGGCGTTCCTGTAGACAGTGCCAATGAATGTGTGCCAGAAATGGGAGGACCTGTGGTTTGCCCAGTGGTTTCTGCTGCTCCTTCTGCTGCTGCACAAATACAGTCTGGCACTGCTCTTCCTGGTGTGATCCCTTGTACAGCACCAGGAGCATCACCCCCTTCAGTGCCTGCACTGATCCCACCATCTTCTGGCAGAGAGATGGCCCCAAGCCAAGAGCAGCAGATAAAAGAAGCAGATTTGATGCGGTGCATACAAGCCCTGTTACAATCCCATGACATGCTGAACGGCAGGACTGAACAGAGGGGCTATCATCACTGTCCAGCAAAACATGATGGCTCCTGTGACACAGAGGAGGATACTCCTGAAGAGCACAGTGAGGACATGGTCAGTGAAGAAGATGAACTGAATGTACTTGATGTATCTCCAGTGAGAGATGCAAGGTGTAAGACAAGTTATGTGAAGAAAGTTCTAAAATCTAGAAAAGAAAGTCCAGAAGAAACAGCCCATAAAGTTAGGACTGTAAAGTATCTTATGGGTGAGCTCAGAGCACTGGTAACAGATCAAGGTGAGGACATTTTCATTGTGCAGCAGATTTATTGCATACAAATAACACAAGAGCTCTATTTAATGAGTGAGTACTTCAGTTTCTGGAAGTTGTATGTGTCAGATGATATGTGACATCTTACTGTGGTTTTTCACAACTGTAAAACCTTCAGGATTCACTCTGGATAAGTATTAAATTATTTTTGTAATATTTTAATATTATCATAACAGCAAAATAAAGATTGTTGCTATTCCATATACAGAGCTTCCCCCTGAGAAGGGTCCTGGTGTGGACAGATTGCAGTAGCAGTCCCACCAAGGCTGGTTGGAAAGATGGTGGGTTATGTTTTATTGTGAGGATGTAAAGCATAGTTTTCATAGTCAAGCTTAACAATATTAAATAAATAAAGATGAAATTTTCTTGGAGGAAAAAACCCCCAGATACTATTCAATCACTTTGCCGATTGCTTTATCACATGTAAAATGTTGGTTATGTTACGGATTTATAGGTTTATGGAGTATTTTTTCCCCTCACTTCTTGCAGGTGACTCAGAAATGTTAAGGTTGATGAGTGAAATAGAAGACTCCATATCATTGCTCCCAGCTGTAGTGGGAAGTACAAACATCCAAGCTGAAATAGCTCTGGCTTTGCAGCCTCTGCGGAGTGAGAACGCCCAGCTGCGCAGGTGGGAGCTCCTCAGTGAGCCTGTGCTTACCGCAGGTGCACCGAAAGCATCTTTAACTGGTCTGGTTTACATTGCCTTTGTTACGGTGTTCCTGTTAAGGCTCTTCCCTTCATGTCTGGGCAGTATTTATGGATTAGAAAGTGTGCTGGTAAGGCCATATACTTTAAAAAGCAATAATTAACACATAGCATGACTTTGGTATTTTAGTAGCATTCAGTTACCTCATGATTGGGCCTTGGACTGGGTGAGGTCAGTGCATCATTCTGAAAACTGCAGTATCAAGATAGTTAGCCTGCTCATATTCTTTTTGTAGTTTATTCTCAAGTGCAAAAGTGTCTCTCATTTCAGGGGAGTTCTCAAACTGGGTAGCACTTCAATTCAGAACAGGGTTATTTAGTAGATATTTACCAGATACTTGGAAAGGGTCTTTTGTGTTGAAAAATTATCAGAATATAAAAAAAATGTGTTACTAAGACTTCTTTACATTTCTGAAATATTACATTTAATTCTCAATTAACATTTAAACATTTAATTCTCAAAAGCAGCTTCTCACCAAACTAATTTAAAGTGCAGTCCTTTTGAGCATATTCTAGTATTTCTGAATTTGTGCTTTTTCACAACTCACATTTAGGACACTAAGAATATTAAACCAGCAACTTAGGGAACAAGAAAGCAGTGAGAAGACCTCTGGACAGAGCTGCAGCTATGAATGTAAAGTACCAATAATGTTGCTTGATAGGGCCATATTTGTTAAAGCTTTATTTCCATATATATAGTTATTTTTATTTCTATATCTGTAGTTTCATATGTCTTTATGTATTGTGGCCTTTAGTAATAGCTGAATTAAGTAGGTCTAATGCTGCAACTGCATTTGCATGGACTGTTGGGCCTTTTTAGGCTCCACATAGTGGGATTTGGCTCTTCAGCTGCCAAGCAGATTATTTTTCCTTATGTGCCTCTTAAAATGAATATGGCTGATTAAATAATTAAAAAGAATGCTTGAGCTTTATCTTGCTGCAAAAAAAACCAAAACACTTCTATCTGTAACCAAAATTCATATTACCGAGATTATTTTAAAACTTAGTTTAGTTTAGAAATTCAAGCTACCACACAAAACACTGAAACATTTTATGTTTTGCTTTTGGTAGTGGTTTCTTTGCACTCCTTGAATATGATGCTCCAGAGTCAATTGAAAGAATCGCAGAAAGGCCTTGATTTGCTGCAGGCTAAAAACGAAGAACTATTGAAAATAATAGGAAGTCAGAAAGAAGAAAATAAACAACTGGCAAAAGGTCTTCAAGATAAAGAAGAAGAATTGCTAGAAAACAAACAGCATTATGACATTCATTCCACCAAGCTCAAGATTGGTGCGTTTTCAATTTGGTTATTCTTTGTTTAGCATTTTAAAAGTTAAATAATTATGTAAGTTCTTGTTGGCATTTCAGAAGTAGAAGAGGCATTAGGAAATGTGAAGAGCCTTCAGTTTAAGCTGGAAGCTTCAGAGAAAGAAAATAAGATTTTGGGCATAACATTACGTCAGCGTGATGCAGAAGCTAAGAGACTGAGGGAGTTAACCAGGTACTATTGGCTAAGCTTCTTTTGCTTCTTGACATAGCTGGGTTTTTTTGTTTGGTTTTTTGTTTGGTTGGGTAGTTTTTTTAATTCCTTTTTTTTTTGAGATTTTTTTTCATACCGTGGATTACTGTAATCTTAGTATCTAGGTGGTGGGAGGTTATATAGGCTAAAACTTCTCTTTGCAGTTCATTTTGTTACAGTGCTGCTATAACTTTGTTTTAGAACAGAGTTCTCATATTCAATGACTTAAGTTCTGTGGTAAAGTAAAATACTATCTGCCATAACTTATGTGAAGTCTTAACTTTTAATAGCAGATCTGCCAGTAAGAACTATCACTGTGAATTTATTTTATGTCGCTCTTTTATGCTGAAAATAGTGGCAAGCTGGGAGACATAAATGGCAAGCTGGGAGACGTAAATAGCTTTTTGCAGATGCATAGTGGTGTATATATACAATTGCTTTGGATATGTTGTGCACAGGAAACAAAACTGTTGTCTGTCGTGTTTATAGTTGGGACTGATTGGAACAACAGAATATTTTTAATAGACGTCAAATTCTTCAGCAGTTTAGACACTTCTGTGACTGCTATGCTGACCACCAGGTGGTGGTAGAATGATGTCACATTATTTGTATTTGTGTATATGCTGGAGACATAAACATCTAAACGTTCATCTCTTTGGATGGACTAAGCAGTAAGTTAGAAGGATTATTTCTTTTGGTTTTTTATTTAGATGCAGTGGGAAGAATAATTCAGCAAACCTTTCTTAGTGATTTTGATAACTGCTTCTATCTGCTTTGTAATAGTTTCTTGGCATCAATTTATTTCGTCTTGTGCTGTTCAAAGCAGGTACACCAGGAATAATCTGGAGAACTTCATTGGGTTGTGCTATTTTTGTTACTTTTTAGCCACAGTGAACTGAAGAAGAATTCGAAAAACTTGGAATTGGTTCACATTTGTTCTGCATTTTATGACAGTATGTAGAAAGTGCATTGCAACTTTGCCACAGCCTGATAAATCTAATGTTTTGTTTCTGTAGAAAAGTTTTAAATTATTTTTTTTAGTAACTGATTTTGAATCTGTGTGGTTGATTTTACCCTAACAGAACCTTGCAGGGCAGTATGGCCAAGCTTCTGTCTGACCTCACAGGGGACAGTGTTAGACCCAAATCTGAAAAAGCTCTGTCAAAGTCTCTTTTGGAAGACCATGAAAAGCAGATGCAACCTGAACCATTTCCTGGGAGTACTTCAGTAATGGCTTACCTTAAAAAATTAGAAATGGATCATATTTTGATAGATACAAATCTTCAATTCTCGAATAAAATTGGAGAAGTAGAAATGCAAAATGTGTCTTTTGAAAAGTTTGCTGCTGAAGGAAGTAAAATTAACAGTACATTCACAGAACAAGGAACATCAGCTCCCGGAGTACTAACAGCTCCATTGAAGCAAGATGCAGAAACAGGGAGTGATTCTGGGACTTTACTAGATGACCAAACCAAGCTGGATGAGACAATTTATATTCCATTGACTAGCAGTGCCTCTAAAAAACAGCAGCCAGTCTCTGGAAGAAGTGGTGTGCTACCCCAGAGCAGAGAGGCTTGTCAGAGGTTGGATTACCACTGTGAGCTCCCAAACTCTGTGCAGCAGCATGGATGTGAGGATCCAGCTGTACTGGATAAATTAAGTGCTGGGTACAGTTTGAAAAAGACTGTGGAAAACACGCTTGAAGTTACAGGGGATAAAGCGAATCCAGAAGGAGACAAAGTGAGACCAAGAGGCATTCCAAGTGGGGCTGCAAAAGATTTCATGGATAAACCAGACCAGCCTCAGCCTGGTACATACCCTTGTGCATCGATGCCATTTCCAACAGGGATTTCTCAGAGAACAGGCAGTAAAGCAGCTGATTTTACTTGCATTTCATTTGATGATTTATCAGGGAGGTCTGACTGGAGCGCATCTTCTTTCTCAACATTTACTTCTCGAGATGAAGAGGACTTTAAAAATAGCTTAGCAGCCTTGGATGCCAACATAGCCAGGTTACAAAGAACTCTGCAAAGTAACATTAGGAAGCAATGAGTATGAGAAAGCAAAATGGGCTGCAGCTATTTGGATAAATTAAGTTTTTCTGAGGTGTATTAAGTATGGTACTGATATGTATATTTGTAACAACTTGTTCCTAGCTGTCTCAATTATGGATAGAATTTGTTCCTCTGTTGCTGCTGTTCCCCTTGATGTGTACAACTTGAAGTAACTGTCTTTTTATATAAAATAGAAATGGCTTTTTAAATTATTACTTTAGTTTTATATTCTTTACTTGCAAAATTAAATGTACTTGTTTACTTGTGGTTTTTTTCCTTCCCCAAAGAACTATTGTAAAGTGCTGTACATGGGCAAGAGGTTCCACAGGTAGAGGCCAGGGAAGAGCTAGTTACAGAGTAGCTCTGTGGGAATGCTGACAGTTACAGTTGCTAAGTCAGGATCTTGGTATTCCAAAAATAAAGGCAGCCATCAACATGGGATTTTTAGTGTATGATATATCCTATGAAATATATGGAGCAATCCTTTTTCACTCACCACTGATAAAACTTTATATTCTCTTTGGAGCTTTGTGCTTGAAGGAAGAAGTTGATGAAGTGGAGAGTCCTGACAAGGGCAAGAAAAGAATCATCAAAGTTCTGTTGCTTTCTACAGTTCTGTTATAGGGCATGCTTTTTACAAATGTTTGCTTTTTATCTAAAGTAAAAGGGAATGTAGAACCAGTGGATAAACACAGAACAGAAAGATGCTGAGGAACAGAAGCAGCAGAGCTGACGCAAAGGAGACAAATGAGGCTTTAGCTGAAAGCTGGCAAACCAGTATAGTTAGGAAAGCACCAGAATATACAGCATGAGGAAGGCATGGAAATTCTACAGTTGTTGAGGTGTCAAACATCTCTTGGACATAAATAGAGAGAGTCTGGACTGAATCACCCGAATTGGCTTGCACAGGAATGGGAGTGGAGCAGGGAATGATTCCAGTCTGTTGTTCTCCCTGACAGGCTTTTCCAAATCTCAGTCTCAAGAGTATGCATAATGTGTTTCAGTTACAGGTATGGGAAGGTGGTATTGCTACCATTCTGTGCCTCTTACACCCTCAGCAGTGCTTCAGAGCTGTTTTTCGGGCAAAATATCTTTGGAAAAGGAACAGCAGTATAAAGACCTGAATTTAAGACAGCTTTTTCTGCAGAATTGCCTATTATTTTTTTCCTAGAAAACATTGTTGTCCTTCCTGGCACTTTTTTCTTGTATGTTTCCATGTAGGAGAAAAGTCCCTCAAGGTTATCTGCTTGAGTGGACACATCTTAAAGTTAGGACACTGTCCATGCATTGTGCTGGGGAGCAGCTCTGTGATTATTTTAGTTACTGGTAACTGAGTCATACAAAGGTATGAAGAGAACACACACTACAGAAGATGCCAACTGGCACTCCTGCTTTGAAAAAGGAAAGTTAGACTAAATAGTGACTTCAGTCATTTAGAATGCTTTTAAGGCTTGGCCTGGATTTCTCAGTATTCTCCGCACTCATCGTGCTCGGATTCAAAATAAGGTTGATGGTATGAAAGTGAACAGGTTTTAATTAAGTATTTACAGTGTAGAAACTAAGGAAGGTTTAAACTATTATTATGGTGTGGGTTAAAGATAAGCTACTATAAACCCTAATCTTTAGAACTCACAAGAAAGCTGAACAAAGATGGGAAGAATATTCACTAATAGACAACTCATTCCATTTTCTCCTTGCAGCCAAGGCTTTCTCCATTTGGAGGAAGGTATTTCTCCTGGCCAAAGCTAATTGCAGCATGTGTTAAGGCAACTGTGGTGTCAGGATGCCCAAGCACGTTGCTCTTGTGTTGAGAGCATTTACATTCACTTTTACCTCAGTGGGAGAAGATGTTTCACCATCTTACTTGTTTCCTGTTTGCCTTCACAAAGTCAGTTCTATGAAAGCAGGAGATGACTACTGGAAAACACTCTTGGCATAATGGCATAGGAGCAGGTTTGAAATGTGTGTCCACTTCCAAGGAGGAGAAACTTAGAAGAAGAGACAGGAAGGAGGAAACTTTTTTAAAAACAGTCCTTTGTTTTGTACTCCAATATGTCAGTGAGAGCTATAGCAACTTAATGAAATGTAAAATTTCCCATATATGGGCGTTATGAATGTGCACTCTTATGTGTTCAGTAATAGCTGCTGTGAAACATCTCTTCTGTTGTCTGGATTCACTTGAACAGCTCAAACTGCAACACCAGTACTCATGATTAGATATTATGAAAAAAAATTTCATTATGAGACTAGTGAGGCACTAGAGGAGATTTTCCCCAAAAATTGTGGATGCCCCAACCCTGTAAGTGTTTGAGGCCAGGTTGGACAACAGGCTGTTCTAGGCTTTGAGCAACCTGCTATAAGGGAAGGTGTCCCTGCCTAGGGCAGGGGGTTGGAACTAGAGGATCTTTAACATCCCTTCTGATCCAAACCAGTCTATGATTTTATGTAGCCTCATGTAGGCTTTTCTTGTGAACACAGAAGTTACAAGAGTTTCATTGTTACACATCATTCTGTGAAGTTGACATCTGCACCTTCCAGTGATGTGGAAAGAAAAGGAACTCTTAAAACATGTCATCAAGCTTTCTTCCCTTTATGAACCCCTTCCCTTGTGGAACATAGAAAAGATTGGGCAATACTACCTGAGTTTAACCCACCTATAATTCCCTCCTCTGATTTCTTGAGCAATGAGTGCCTGTAATCCAGTGTCCCATTCCACGAACTGGGGAATGGTAATGGCTCCCTGCAAACACAAAGGATTGCTGTCTTACCACTGTGTCCAGTTCTATCAAAAACTTTGTAAGGAACAAAAGCTGCCTTATTTGCTGAAGTGAAGCCAGTATTGCATCTGTGTGTGTTAATAAGTTACCTGGGACACCAGCTGAGGTCAAGTGGCAACATCATTCACTTGCCCATGGAAGAGGTTTTAGACCTCAATATTTCACAAAATATTTAAGGAAAAACCCCAAACAACCCAGGGATTGCTGCTGTTACCTCAAGTACATCTCTTAAATCTCTGACTTAATGCAGGCATTCTTAACAAGGGTGATTTTCTTTCCTTAGAGGGGAAAGAAAAATTTCCTTTGTTAGATCAGAGAAACAGATTAAGGCAGGAAAAAAAAAATAGTAATAGGTTTAGTCACTTCAGTGATCTCCAAGTCATGCAGAGGAGTATTTCAGTTTGAATGGGTCAGCCAGGACAGGTCCACACACCTGCCATAGCACCAGAACTTGCAAGAAGGGATGAAAATGTTAAGTCAGATTTGGGGTATTAAAGTGGGTATGACAGACAATTCAGTCCAAACACAGATTTAGCTCTAAACCATCCTAGGTAGATCAGACTGTCCACATTAATGACCTGTTTCCAGTTAAGCTCAGGCAGCCCATCTCAAGTGGCTCTTCAAGATTAATGCAAATAGTGTTAGAGATAGTATTTGTCTTCCCCAAAATTCAGGGAATTGCTTCCGTAATTTCCTTGCACAGCGAAGTCCTAGAGTCTGTTCTCCTTCAGCCAGCTGCAGGGATATTCAGGAGTCTTCAGTTACATGAGTCAAGGCTTTTGCCTGCAGAGCCTTTGGTACAGAGGAGTCAGACAAGTAGGAGATGGAGTCTTATTGCTGAGCTCATTTTAACCTTTGCTTTAAGGTGAAATCAAGAGTCACTGTCACTTTCATGACTGTTCTTGCAATTTGAGCTATAACCAGACAGAAGCCTGAAGAGAACAGCTTTCCCCCAGCCTTTGATTTGTATTGCAGGTGATCAGATCTCTCTTCAGCATAAGCACAGGGTGAGTTTGTTGGTTTTTATTTAAGGTTGTACACTTGTGCACATATGGTATATATGCACACAGTGTATAAGCTGAGAAATCTTTTTGGTAGAGAAGAAAGTAGTTTCTTTACTCTCCAGATTTCTCTTAATCTGTGAAAAGGGATTGTTTCTGTGTTCTTTAACAGTCTTGGCAAATGTATTCACTATAGCTTTTTGCCTTTTACTGCAGTGAGGAAGGGGAAGGTGCCTCTCTGTAAGCAGTCCACACTGCTTTCCCTTCCAAGGCTTGGTGGAAATGCCACAGTTGTGTGGGGATCTTTTTCAGGGATGAAATTGTATGTGAGCAAGATGTGTCAACCATGAAATTCAGATTTACACAGATCCCGTGGTCATACCTAAATGCACCATCAGTGAATGATTTCGCTGTTTGAAGACCAAACACCAAGCTGAACTGAAAGCCCAATGCTTTCACAGACATCTTCTCTTTATCAGGGCACAGAATGGAGAGAATATTGTCCAAAGGTTTTCCAGTTCTACTCCTGGCCCCACACAAGACTGGAGTCTCAGTGCACCGTCATGCAACAATCCCCAGTTCTGAAGTGGCACCAGTAGTATTGCAAGTTCAGAGGCAGGGGCACATGCTGAAAATCTCCTTTTTGCATGCATGGCAATAGCCATTACTGATGTTTTTACACTGTGTTCCAAAGGCAGTGTAAAATCAGTGCTTCACTGACTGCAAAACGAGCAGCTTAAACTGCTCGAAGTGTAGTGGCCTTCTGTGCTACAGTTAACATTATGTGGTTTATAAGCTCTTTAGACATTTTAATGTGTAAAGACCACTTAGAAGTATTATTTCTTTTAAGACTCCTGGTTTTGTCCAAGCCCACGATGAATTCTGGCTACTTCTCTGCTGCAATCATAAAGCCAAAACATATATTTTCTTACTGCCTCCTCCCAGATTCTATGCTGTATTTAGCAGCTAGCAGTGATGGTTTTGGACTTGCAATTACGATATTAAGCTAAGTGTAAAATATTTTTCTTGGCATAATCTAGAATATAAATAGCTTTAACATCAGTTTCTGGTTCTCTTTATTCCCTGGGGAATGCCAGTTCTCTTCCATAGTTAGTCTCAGTACTAAGATCATCCCAACATCACCCTTGCCCAGCACCCCCTTTCCAAGAAACACAAGCAAACCAGGGCCAAGTCCTCTGCTCTACTCCCGAAGACTTCAGACAGACAACACTGGGAAGATGTTCCCGTATACTTCCTGAACCTTCATCCCCCTCCCGTCCCAGTCTGCAGAGATGCAGCAGTCCCCCATAACACTGAGCTCTCTCCAGCACAAGTGTTGTCTCCAACCAGTTTCATTTCCATTCAAAGAAATTTCAGTGTGGCATTTTTATGTCTCACACAGGCCCCTCGGCAAGAACATGACATTCAAGGACTACTGATTTTCACCTTCCCTCTGCAACACCAAACACATGGGAATGTTGACACCTTGACCATCTTTTAAACCGTGACCCTCTGTGTGTGAGCAGTGGAGCCACCCTGTAAGCAGTGAAGCAAGAGTTTATGTGACTACTTTCATAGCAGCCATTTACAGAGGAACAACAGGCTCAGATCAGACTTTGAAGTGAGTTTTTTCCAAAGCACTCACTATTTTTATTTTAAAAGTACTATCCATCACCAATCCAATTTGCTCAGGGTAACATACACCGAGCAAATATAGGCATCTGCCTGTTAAAGGTTCCTAGTTCTTCCCAGGAGCATTCCTGAACAGGGTCCTGCAATCCCTGCTGTGCTTTTAGGAAGCCTCTGAGAGTCACTAACAACCTTCGCTCTATAAGTGGTAATCACACCTGCAATCACAATGGCATCTGAGATAACAGTGAGCAGTGTGTGTACAGACTGAGGAGTCACAACCCCACCCATTCATATCCTGTGCTGGGTGAACACATATCAAACACTCCCTCACATGCTATCACTGTCTTTACTCCACTTTTGCCATCATAATCCAGCCCTAATCCTCACAAAAGGGTTAAGAGCCTCCCCTGGGAAATCACTGCTCTGAGAGCCAGGCTCAGAGCGCAGTCACTGCATCAGAGCTCTCTCCCAGCAGCTGGCTCTGGAAACGAGCAGGAATCATCCCCACGAACCCACCGAGAAGACTCAGAGCCCGCTCGTTCCTGCAGGCCGGCTCAGTCTGTGTACGGCACAGCCACTGTTGTTGGTGCTGCTTAGGAAATATTCTGGGGAGTGTGTAATTGTTTATGCTCAGATTCTTTTATCAACGCTTAATTAACTGCAGTTACAACACATGTTCACCATTAATATTTTAAATTACTGAGATGTTTGCTAAATCTGTTCTGATGGCCTTCTTGGAAACTTCCACCAAAGGTTCCAAAAGTGACAGGACATGGTCCTGTGCCTGCAGTACTCAGCCCCTTCTTGCTTAAGGGTCTTCAGGCATGATCTTGGGTGACATGCACATTTCATGCCCGTGACAGTATAAAAGGGGCCATTTCTAAAAGTTATCTGAAGCTGATTTTCTTCCTTTGTAAACAGCTCTGGGCATTTCTAAACCACTGTTTTACTCGGCTACAACAAAAGCTGTTGTCATCCAGCCATGCTGCAGAAAGTGGTTGCTTTGGATTTGGCCACATCTTCCAAATACACTGTTTCATCAGTCATTTCATCCCACAGAAGCCACAATTAGAAACATTTTGCTCCTAAATTCCACAAACAACTTCTAAAAGTCTAGAAATTTCCCCCCAGTTGGC
Organism: Gymnorhina tibicen; assembly: GCA_013399875.1. Classification (NCBI taxonomy): domain Eukaryota; kingdom Metazoa; phylum Chordata; class Aves; order Passeriformes; family Artamidae; genus Gymnorhina; species Gymnorhina tibicen. Next base: position 552,516 of record VXAZ01007005.1, read on the forward strand.
TCCTTCAGCTGGATCCCCTCTGCTGAAGTAACTGAGCAGAAGTTTCTTCCCCTTTTAAACAGGAACACACGAAATGCACCCAAAGTCTGGTTTGCCTTTCACCGAGACCTCGAAGGACTGCAAATGAACGTCATTTTACAGTGCCTGGGTTTTGCTGAAAAATCTTTCAGGTCTCCAAAAATTAGCAAAAGAACCTTTCTCCTTTTGAAGTTTACTTTACAGGCTTGCGACAAGATTCATTACTTGAGTCACAAGGCTTGTAATTGATCATGCTCAGCCTGTGCTCAGACAGCCTGGCGGTGTAGTACGCCAAGTCACCAGGGATTTAATGTTTGTGGGTTTGCAGGATTTTAAAGAAGCTATTCTGGCAGCTTAAGGGGACGTTAACTAGTCTTGTTGTTCCCATCCACCTCTTGTGAGTATTGACAATTGAATCAAGGTTACAATTAATGTGTTCCTTCTGTGCATTATTACACTCAATAACATTGACAGACTGTGCTTTTTTCCTCTGGAGCAGTTTTGCATTTTTTGGTTTAATCTTTGTGGCTTTATGCTTATATATTAAAGCCTCTCCCTTTCCTTCCTGCCATACTTCTCCCCTTGCAAATACCACGTTGTATATGGGTCTGCTCCCATCTTCCTTCCAGTGCAACCCTTACCAGGATAAGACTTTTTGTTGGTTATCCACTGGAGAAAACAAACTCTTACCATAATGGAATCTGAATGTCTGTGGGTAGTTCATGATAAATCATAGCTCTAACTTCCAGGGACGCTCCAAGACAAGTTCCCCAAAGAATGCTTGTAAAATCTGGTACTTCTAATCAGTTTAAGTATCTCAGCTCTGAGCCTGTGAAGGAACTCTGCATCTCAGTTTTAGGATCAGAACCTGTATTTGTTAGATTATTCAGTCCTATCACTATTTAACAGAGAAGCTAATAGCTGACAGGATGTGTTAGCTAAGCTTGCAATCATTTTGGTCTTCCTACTCCATCCATAATTGATAATAAATTGCAATGTTCTCATATAAATTGCAATATTCTTTGGTCCCAATGTGTTCCCATTTTCCCATTTTCTAATTAGGCCGAACAAGGAACTGCTGTTAAACTTCTTGCTAAACTGCAGTTTTCAGCAGGATTTTTCATAAGCACTTTTCCCATATGTGATTGTATTTTTTGTCTGTCAGTGGGATTCTGTCAGCGATCTCTTACCCGAGCCTTGGATGTACCAAACACATTTGGAGGAAATCATGCTTTTGTTCTATTTATTTTCCTTTCAACTAATTTCTATATTTCAGTGAAAGCTTAAAAGATACCCTAGATATCTGTAGAAGGTGGAAGTGGTGACTGTGATAGTCCTGATCTCGCAGGAAGAATTTCCATGGAAATTCAGCCGGAGCTATCCTGGGAAAGGCCTTTCTCCTGCACCACTGAGCTCTAATGCTGGACCTGCTGCCGGTATCATTATGTCAGATGTGCAGTTCTCCTGAAGAGCTCAGAGCACAGCGAAGTCTGTAAGTTTTGTGAGAGATATGTACAACAAAAAACTTGCTTTTTTATATGACTTTTGGAGCTTTGTAGCTCTTCTGGTTAATTATGATCATCTGGAATCATTTAAGCGTGAATGAGTGCTCTAAAGGTGCAAGGGAAAATAGTGCTGCCTATCTCATTAGATAGACAAATCTAGGAATAGCACTGCTTCCCTCCTTTCTCAAGGAAAGGGCTTGGCCCAACTTATTACAGTGATGGTGAATGGCAGTGAAAGTCAGACTGGGACTAAAACAGATGAGAGGAAGAGAGAAAAGGAGGGAGAGAGAGGGAGAGAATCAGATGAAATAGGGAGAAAATCTCTTTTGTAAATAAAGGAGGAAAAAACCTTCTGCACAATTGACAGCAGCAGACACCAGGCTGGTGACATGGTCTGTCTTTGCACTTCCAGGATGGTTGAGTCACTGGGACACCTGAAGGCCACCTTTACAGTTAGGTGTCCTCACAATTTCTATTCTATCACTTTTGGGCTTCTCCTCTCCACTTTCAGTTCCAAAAATCAGTTGCTAGAATGCCTTTGTTTTCAGTTTAAGCATGCCTGAACATACAGAGGATTCCAGTTAGCTCTAGCAGGCACAAGGTATGTTGTTTCTTTGGAAACATCAACTCTAATTAAAACAGTAGTGCAGATGTAATGCCCTTGGGTGTCTCCAATCCAAGGCACATTTGGGATGTCGCATAATTTCTCATCAAAGTGTAAAGGTCATTTTGGGGACTAGTGGCATCACCTCCAGTTTGCTCAGTCGTAAATAAATTTCCTCAAAGTTTCAGCTGATACTCCATAGGTCAGTACTGGCAATGGAGCACTTGACATCCTTCGATACAATACATAATTTCACAATCCTACTGTCCCTTCCTCATTGCCTTCTCTCTAGACTGCACACATGCATAGCCATGTTAAAAGCACATGATGTTACATGCACTAAAATGCTAACATTTTTTATTCAGCTTTATTGAAGCCAAATGAGTTCTGGACAAAGCTGATACCTCGGACAAAGATTATGTGTATAGAGGAAAGGGGCTTTCCAACATCCATTGTACAGCCAGAGGCCTCAGGTAGAGGTGTGTTAATGACAGTCAGTCTGTTAGTGCTTAGGCTGTTTTCAAACTATAATGAAAGCATATGATTTTTTTGCTTAGCATTTGTGTTTAGATCTCTTTGATTAATTGTTTTCAACCTATCATTACATTTTCCTTAATGAGATTACCTTATTAAAAGCCATAGTTCCATGAATAACTAGTTCATTCATGTGCTCAGTTCTTTAGAAATATAGCAAATTATTTGAAATGTTCTCAGAGAAAAAAGTCTTTCACACTAGAAAAATGTTAGAGCTTTCATTACAAGTTTTATTGCAAATCATTTAGCACTTGAATGCCTCTACTGATGAATAGGAGTTTGATCTGTTTGTAGCTTGTTCTGTTAATTAATTAGGACCATTTTTCTGTGCAGTCAACATAATTATTTCTATTGTTATGAGGCTAAAAGACTGCAAACTATTTTGTTTTAGAAGATGATGGATATGTATAGAGAAAAAAATCCTGAAAGTCTAGTACAAATAGGCAAAGACTATGTGTAATTAATTATTATTAGAACCTCTATTTAAAAGCAGGGAGGTTGAGATACAGAAAGCTTCCCAAATCAGATTACATTGTAAGACTGTGGTAAAGAAATTAAAATGTTTCTTGAGCTCCATAGCTGTGGTGAAAACACTTCCCTTTGATGTGACTAGGCTGCCTCTAATTTCCCATCTCCAGCTCACATGAGAGACACGTTTCTGTTCCTAATGAACCCGCACTGTGGGATAAAAGCAATATGTGCAACATCCAAACATGTCAAACAGCTCCAGTCAAAAATTAAATTCTGGCAGGAAACCATATAGGCTGAGGGGGTTTTCTGCAGTTTATTTTGTGGGTGGATTTTGGAGTCCTTTTTTGGTTTTTTGTAACCCCAGCCTTTTGGATGTTTAGGAAGTAATGAATGCAGTGTTTCAGCTGAAGTGAGCATGGTTTCCAACTTGCATGTATGCAGAGAAAGACAGCTGGCAGGAAGCCTCTCCTTTAAGGGGTAAAATTGCAACTGATTTTTTTTTATGTATATGAAAGCATTGGGAATTGAAATATCTGGAGACCAACATTTTCTAGTCACATGTGGAAACATCTGTTCCTCTTCTATGCTTCTCACCCCTATCTGGGAAGTGTAGCTGGTCAGCAAGGTTGTTGTTTCTACTGAAACACTCATCACTTCTGAGGTGGCCCGTAAAGGTGCTAAACCAGCACTGCTGGGGAGATAAGTCTGAGCAATAATCTGATCTAAGAATAACAAAGATGTACCAGAGATACTTCTAGACCTTAAAAAACCTACACCCCACTCATAAAATTATCAAGGTATCTTTTGAGAGACACTTTCTGTACAGAAGTTGGTTAGTGAGTGTGGGAGGAACACTGAATCTCATCTCTTGAAGTAAGCATACTGATAAACAGCCAGATATTACCATAATTCATCTGGATCTCACACTTTACAATTATCTTTTTCAGGGCTTGGTTTGCTTCATTTTTAAGGTAGGCATTTTGCAATACTCCAATAGAGACATCCATTCTGATGAAATGACACCAAAGACCTGGGGATGTAAGCAAGCTGTGGTTAGTACAAGTTCAGAAATTTGGGAAAAGCTTGAAAAGTTCGTTGGAAGAATCTGCTGGTTATGGTATTTCTGTTCTGCTCTGCTCCACTCCTTTATTCTGCAGTTCACCAAAAGTGTATTAAGCCTTTTGAGCTGTCCCAGCCATCAATCTTCAAATATTTCAAGTTCATTCAAAGGAACTCTTTTTGAAAATAATAATCAGAGTTGACATCTGCATTGCAATGACATCTTAGTCTGTTTTGGAGATCAGAGATGCAAACTAGGCACCTTTTTCTAAATTAAGGCTTGGAAAGGTCTTAGTCCTCTGCTTAGGGACTAAATATTGCCTTCATGCTAAATACAGAGGCACACATATACCTGTGTATAGTTATACATGTACACATATAGAGGCAAAAAAATCCTACAGCCACAATGTAATTTTTAAAAGACTCTACTATTTTGTTAATCCTTATGGTGGAATAACAGAGCATTAGTCACAGCTTTCTGTATCCAAAGCACTTCCAGAAACAAAATCCATGAAGTGCACACTTTCAGCAGAGTAGAGTCCTGGCAGGGATCTACACTGGATGTCTTAATGAATGCCAGGTACAAAATACGTACCCACAGCTGCCGTCCTTCCCCAGCTAACAGCTTGTGCTGGAGCAGCATCAAAGCTGGCTGCAGGCGTAGCAAATGTATGCACCTGCACTGAGTAATTACCGAGCCTAATGCCAGTATGGATTAGCTTCAGTGCTCTTGTGAAAAAAGGTATGGATTAACTCACAGCATTCAGCTTATTACAGCTGTCTTACTGCACATCCAGTTTTATGAGCACTTATAAAGCAATATCCATCTATGTTCTCTTTTGATTTCTGATGATGGAGCCCTTCAGCTGTGACATTGGAGTGTACTTCAAAGCTACCCCTTTGTCTGCTTTTCTCCCTCTTTTTTTTTCCATTTCAAACTCAGCATTAATTTGTAGGTTACCGCTCATGTCCTGCCACCACACGTACACCTAATGTCTATTTCCAACTTTTATATATAATTTACGTTTTAATGTCTTTGTACTAATTTCTTCCTCATCATCTGGAACCAGTGGGAAGACTGGATATCCATAAAAGACAGTTTAGAGATCGCTTCTAAAAATCAAAATGGCTTTGACAACCAGAGCTGCCTGCAGTGGGTACCCGTCTAATGAGAGCTGCTTTAGACACTCCTGACTTTTGATCAGTATTGTCCTCTTCTGGAATAAATCTGGCAATATAGAAATGAACAGCTGCTACTTCTTTAGCCATTCTCTTGAGCTGTCCCCAAAACCACGTAAAATTATTCTTGCAATTTCTTTTCTGTGAAAATGTAATAAAAATAAAAATAAATTTCAGCTCTAATGCCACGACTGTCCTGTGTATGCCTGTTTTGTCTAGACTGTGAGCAATGAGAACCAGACACCATCTGAAATGTTAATTTACTTTATTAAGGAAATGAGACTTATATGATCCTGGTATCTGTCTGTGTGCCTTTAATAGCTTTTGAACTCATTGTCTGATTTCGAGCTAATGTGACAGAAGGGGGGGAACAAGATAATTGACTTACTACAAGTTTCAAGGAAATTAGAAGTTGTATAGAAGAGAGCAAGCTGTAAATGCCCTGCGAGCCTGCTGCAAGAATGCTCATGTAGCCTGAGATTATTCATACAGTAAAGATCTCTTACAAATTTCCCCTCTGCAGGAAAAAAACAAAACCCAAGCATCTAGAATCTGAATTGTCATTGATCAAGAAATACAAATAAACAGCAACCCAAGCCGGAGTTAGCCTGGTCCCTAGGGAATTAGTCTGCTTATCTTTCAAAAAGCAGCACCACATCTTGTGATGCACAGGAGGAACTGTCACTAGAGTGAGACAAGGATCAGATTGTCCTGGTGCTGGGCTGGGGATCAGCCACAGGGGCTGGGGCTGGCAGCCTGTGGAGCTGGCACTGCTTGGAACAGACAGTGAGCTGCATCAATGCTGTGTGAAAACAGAGTGCTTACTATAAGTGTACTCGTTTGGATTTGGCTGCTAAGAGATGTAGGAACTACAAGGGCATAAAGCAGCCCGTGACAGAAGTAGTTCTTTTGATCAGAAATGACTTGAATACCCAATGTTTCGCTGCAAGGCTGCAGAGAAAAGAGATGCCAGCTTTGATGCCTGTAGATTCTCTGCTGCAAGGAAGACAATCCATTTTTAAATTACTCTTTTCCTAGCACAGGTGAAAGGAAGAACATAACTAGTATTAAGATACTGCCCCTTGAACTGTAATTTGTAGTGACACTGTGCTAGAAGACCTGTGTTCTGAGTGCATACAAGCAGATACAGTGTATTTACACTGAGCATGTGGGATAAGACCAGGAAAAGAGAAAGATCAGGGGGGAAAAATGAGTTACATTTCTTTTCAGTACTGTGTGTGTCTCTGGGCTGGTACTTATTTTTGTGCTCAGCCATTTTAAACCCAAAAGTTCAGGGACACTCTGAAGTTATCCTGTGCTTAGCCCAAGGGTAAACATGAGACAGAGTCAGCTGCTTTCCACCTATCTTCCATCTCCTTGGGGAGCCCTGTTCCTCTCTAGCAGAGAAGGGAGCCCTTGCTTTGGAGATGGAGGAGAAGGTCTAACTGTAGGAATTAAAATTTGGCTCTGTATATGCTGATGGTGTTGTGCCAGCCTCGCTGGTAGTAGTTGCTGCTTTGGAAGTGGTCTAGAGAGGGAATGATTTTATTTAGAGTATTAAGTAATTTTTTTCTCCACAATGGAAACTGCTCACTTGAATGCTGCCCTACATCCTCTTCTGCAAAGCACGCTGTGGATGTGACACCTGACATGGAGCCGAGCACCTGGTCTGTAACCAGGTGCTTTATTCCATTGGGCACGAGAGGGCACTGTTAATTGTGGTCTCCTGTCCTCTACGTGAGAGGTTGCCTGAAGGAATACGAGAGAGTTTATCATATCTCCATGCCCGGGAGCTATGGCAAACAATGAAACTTTTAAAAGTTATACTTTAGACCTGTCTCCTCTGGTGCTGTAAGGTGCTGACAGCAGGAGGATGTACTCATTGCATAAGTAAAACTAATAAAGGACACAACCACTGTAACTTACTCTTTGCTTTGCAATCACAAGAAAGGAACAAGAACTTGTCTCATTTAATTCTTACCCTGCACCCACATCCTAGGCATCCCTTAACCTTCCTTGGTGAGGAGATGGAGGAGGGTATAGGGTGTTTTTCTAAGAAACAAAATTTAACGTAGCACAAATTACTCCTCTGTTTGGTTTCTTTTTCTTATACGCGGTCTCAGACAGGCAGTAGCCAATGCTTTTTAAAATATATTTTCTCAGCACAGGGCTAGCTTGTGGAACGAACTCCCTGCCACAGGACATGTTGGAGTCAGAGAACTATTGTGACTTGAAAGAATCTGAATGTGTTCCTGGACACCGGCAAATGCCAAATCTTCAAAAGGAACAGGCGTTAGGGTAGTGCTCCAGGCACAAGCTTTAACAGGGGAATACTTTAGGAAATAGGGTTCAGCTGCATCGCAGTTTCTTATGGAGAAAGAGCTGGGCAGCCAGACTGCCTAATCTACTTGGCACGGGTGAGGTGATGGCTGTGAGGCTAACAAACACTGAATTGGCACTCCCAGGCTTCTAAGGAATCACAGATTTGCTTCCTACTTGGTAAAATTTCCCTCGTGTGGCAAAGCTCCTTGTCATGCAAAGATCAAATGAGTTCTAGATTTCAAGCAAAGTGAAGCCACCAAAGAGAAGGACCAAAACGTCCTCTATTGCTTTTACATCTTATTATTACTATTCCTTATTTTAAGCACCTGAAATGCTGTTTATATCACGGCCCACGTGCCAAAGTTCTTAAATAGTTGCTCAGTTGTCCTGTGAGCAAATGGAGGCCTTCACACTTTGTTCTCCAAGTGCTTTCTCCTCCCTTGTTCCCAGTAGGTTAAGATGTGTATGAATAAAATACACAAATGTGTAACATAAAAATGCTTTGGAGAAGGTTGTGTTTAGAAAAACAAATGGCCTGACTTGGCAGTTGGTTATTTGTACTGCAGGAGGCCTGTGGAGCCCCACTGGGCAAGGTATTTTCACAGGTCTATAAAAGAAAATACTCTGCTTTGGGGAACACCTTCTGCCCCCCTTGTGTCACAGCGTAGAAGTGGAGTTGGACTGTGAATTGCCTCTTTTATCTGGAGTCAATGAGCTCAGCTAAGTGGCCAGATCTAACTTTCTTTGGTGTCCCCAAACCTTCCTGTAGTTATTTCCTTACTTGATTTCTCCAAAAACCACATTGACACAAACAAGATTAATTCTTGGCTTCTGCTGGTTGTGGGTAGAGCTGAGAATTGCACTGACTGCCTTTAGGAGTGCTATGATAGCCTCTCTCTTTGTGTGGATGATGCAGTTGACTGTGTTTGAACAGGTGAATGCCACTCACTGTGTGAGGAAAGGTACAGTAAGAAGGCAGATCTTAGCTTAGAGTAAATGAAGCTTCACCTTCCAGCTAAAGGAAAACTGGAAATGTTTTAAAGATTTTTTTAAAGAAAAACTTGATCCTGCAACGGGAAGCTGGAGTTCAAATTAGAATATCAGTGGGAATTTTGCAGGAGGAGTCGTCTCCTTGTGAACTGTAAGTTTCCAACCTGCTCTCTGGGTTGGAGAACTCAGTGTGTCTATGGTAAGTGTTTGCTCTACACACTTTTAAATTCCATGGTGGGAGAAGTGGATTTGAAGCATATGAAATGTTCTTGGTCTTCTGTAATTCTTGGTATGTTGACAGAGCAGTTAATGAAAGGCTGTTTCAGCTGACCAGTTGGAATATGCATAGAGAATGTGCATGTGGTGAGGAGATCTGCATTCAATTACCCTCCTACCACAGACTGGCTGCAGACAAGACAATTATTCTGTGCCTCAGTTCCCTAATTCTAAAACAATGAGCTTTGTTTGTCTGACTTGTCTACGTAGAGGAGATGCTCCTTGGGGCACTGATTGTCTCTTAAAATGTTTTTTGTTTTACTAGTTTATACAAAGCAGCTCTGAGTATCTGAGTGCTACTGGAATTCTCCTGCTCCTAATCAGAAGAAGTGGTTAATTAGTCATTTGCTATCTCTGGGTTTCATTTTTGTTTTCTGTATCTAATCTTGGAAAAAATGCTTCTTTTCTTGAATAACAGCATTACATTGTGTTTTTGGAAAACTGTCTCACGTGATGTCTTTATTTCCCTTTTATCCCACTCCGCCACAATTGAAGAATGTCAGCAATGGTAGTCCAAATTGCCATACTAAGCCACGCAGACAAATTTTTCTTAGACCAAAAAATTCTGTTCTAAACAAACACATACGACTACCACTGCAGAGCTGCTTCATTGCCAGTTATCCCCCTGTGCATAAAGTTAAATTGAAGCTTTCAGAGAAGATTTGAGATGCCAAAATGTCACTAGGCTAGGTGAATTTTAATGCAGTCTCTTGTGCATGCATGTTATTCACATTAAAAATATCATTTTGGCACAGAAGCCCCTTGGGCTGACTTAAAAATATCTGAGCAGATAACAAGGAGACGTAACAGTCACTGGAAGCATTTCCAACTTGGGATATTTAATTAGACCTTATGACTGAAAATTCTTATGATCATCAGAAGATCAACATTCCAACATATTCCTGGTTATATTTATTAAATATTTCCTTTTTTGGTCCTTAGTGTGAATGTTTGGAAAAATGTTAATACAACCCACTTGTCTTCACTGGCACATCTTACAAAAGGAGGAGGAAAAAATGTGGAAGCCACTGAAAACTAAAGGGTTCTTGCTTTGGAGAAAAACAAAGTCCAAGCCAGTGCTACAGACTGGCTGGAACTCTTCCACAGTTTTAAAAGAAAAAGACCCTATTGAAGGCTCTTTTCACAAAACTCCTTTGCTTCCTTTAAATAAAAGAGGAACCAAGCACACTTAGCAGTGTGTAAAACACACTTCTTTAAGAGAAGCCAGCTTTATCTTCAAGTCTCAGCTAGTTAATCTGCTCAAACTCATTTTTAACTTTAAGTCTGAGAAATCTGACACCACCACAGGGATTTAAAGCTTTTAGTCTAGATGGAATTTGCTGACAATACTTTCAGCTAGGGCACCAATAAAGACAGATTGGTTTCTCTCATTAAGTTTGGTAAAAATGAATGTTTTCCTCTTTCAGGGAAAAAGAAGGAAGGGGACAAGTATTCATTTTGTCTCTCCCTAGATTTGTAAACTGTACTAGCTACATCTGTATGGTATCTTCAGATACATGTGCCATAACTGAATGATGTGCAAATACAGTTGTTTTGGAAGTGCCTGGGAAATCCTGCATTCCCCTCCTGGAGGGGAGCATTCCCCTCAATAAGTTGCATTTTTTCACTTGCTCTGCAATAGAAATCTGGCTGTAAATCCAGAAGCCTGAGTATATCTACAGTGTAACTGAGGTTGGCTTCCAAAATATAGATAGTGAACTACTTGTGTGAAACTCCTGCTGTGGGTGGTTGGAAATCCCAAATGTGCACTGGAGCAAAGTCAGGTATGTGCTGCATTCACCGGTAACTACAATATGTTCTTGCATTTCTACTGCTTGTGTGTTGGTTGATAACTGAACAGAATCTCCTGCCAAAAGCTTTTAATTACAAATGCTACATTACCCTAATCTGAGCTTTGTCAAATAACAATTTTACTGCCGTGAGTTAGGTAACCTTCAAATATATCTCTCAATTTATCATGTTTACTTCTTGTGGGTAACAAATCTGTGTTATATAACACTCACCAGACATTGTTTCTATTGCTCTGTTCTTCACTTTCATTCCCAAGGGTTGGGGTATTTGCATTCTTTAGCTTTGCGTTAAAAAGAAAAAAAAAAAAAGAGAGAGAACAATAAAACAAGAATACCGTGCATCTCTGTAATTATGCTGTAGCCATGTAACCATGACCAGTGCTTCTTTCTTTAGGCTAGAAATTGAGATTAGAGACTGAAGGTTGTAATAAAAGTAAATTATACTCTGTAGCTGGCTTGGCTGGTCTCTGTATGCACAGGAATGGGCACTAACTCCAGATGTAATGGAAGCTCTCCACTGTAGATTATTGAGCAGAATATAACTGTGCTTTGGTAGAACAGTAATAGGCATATTTGCTGAATTTTTCCAGCCTCTGGTTCATTTCAAACTCCCCCTGTAAATCTGAACTTAGCTCTGCTGAAGTGAGAGCTTTAGGACAAAAAGCTCTGTCTTCCCTGTGCACAGGCACTGTTCCCATTTCATACAAAAGGACAAAGCTAACTGCACAGGGCAGAGTGGGAAGATTTTCCTTCTGTTGATTGTCTTTACAGTGAAACATAAGAAGGTTTAGGTTGGATATTAGGAAAAGGTTCCTCACCCAGAGGGTGACTGGGCACTGGAACAGGCTACCCAGGGCAGTGGTCACAGCACCAAGCCTGGCAGAGTTCAAGAAGCATTTGGACAATGCTCTTGGGCACATGGTGTGACTCTTGGGGTGTCTTGTGCAGGGCCAGGAGCTGGACTTTGATGACTTGTATGTCCCTTCCAACTCAGGATGTTCTGTTATTCTATGATTCTATGATTCATCTTCAGGGTCAACCTAGCTTCAGTTGGTATCTGTTTCTCTGTGTCTGTTTGCATAACACAGAGCAACCACTCCCTTTATCCATCACTCAACTTACATGAAAACCAATCGCACTCTGCTGACGGATTTCATTCAGCAACGGTCAGAAGTAGTTACTGGTTTTAATGCTGCAATGTATGAAAGTGGATGTTCTCTGCCACCACCTGTGGCTTTAGAAAAATGAAGATGCAGAATATTTGTAGTTCAACTAAATATTTGGTCTGCTGGTCTGAACAGTCTGTTAGTTTGAAACACAAGTTGTGCATTTTAGCTGCTATTAAAATCAATATAATTGCTAGATTTTCCTTGTTTATTCTGCTAGCTTATGTTATTCCAGCCTCTAAATACAAGATGATAGAACAGCTGCTGAGTTTCCAAATCTGAAATTTCCCCAGCAGCCAAATGCTTACAGCCCTGCTGCCTTTTTCCATCAAACATAGAAGTGTAAAGGCTCAGATACCTGTACAAGTCACCAGATAGGCACAGACTACCTGTGTGGTCTTTTGCCAGCACATCTAATTACTTTTTCTTGCTCCTGAGCTGAGTAAACCAATGCTGGCCTAAATGTTGTATGTCAGTGTTAGTACTACATAGTGTCTGACCTCGCGGCTTCCTCCCTCCTTACATCCTCAATCTCTATTTGCAGGATGAAACTCACAGGCTTTTAATACTTTCTATGTTCACAATCAGCAAAGACATAAGCAGGATGAGGATGATAATTTAGTCTGCCCACAGATTTGGGAAGATATTATAGTGGCTCCCTTTTTAGAAGATTATCTTCTAATCTCAAGAGGTTAGAAACTGCATTGCTTTTAAAATGAGTGCTTACATTCTGAAAAAAACCCAAACAAACTCTTGTGTCAGAAAGAAAATAAAGAACGGGCTCTGGGAAATGGACAAATGTGTTACTTCCCAATAAAGTTAATTCCTAAGTATCTGATTCTAGCAGTTTCCCCTCTTAATTAGGCATCATATCAGGAACAAGACCTAAACTTAAGCAATTTCTGGAGCAGAAGTTTAAGTGAGAAGGCAGCACACATCAAAATACAATTGTGTTTAGGTACTTCCTGAACTTTATCCGGAAAGGAGCCTAAAGGATTTTACAGAAAGATTACAACTGAAAGAATGAATGGGAAAGAAAGCACAAGGCAAAAGGAGAGGTTATCTTTACTCCCTTTATGCAGTGCTGCTCCTTGTACTCCTAATCACCTGATAATCATCTGAACCCCGTAGTTCAGCTTCAGTAACTCACTTTTCCTAACACTTCAGCTGGGTAACTTCATCCTTCACTCATTTCCTGTGCCCTGCCCTACAGAAGCTATATAAGCTCTCTGAGGGTTTTGCTGGTTACACTCCGTGGCTTGTAAGCTACAGAAATCTAAATGTAGGTCAAGATGAGTTGAAATCTTTAAACACAGCCAGCCGCTGTTTCCTAAACATGTCCCTGGAGCAGCTGCATGGAGGATGTTTACAATTAAAAAACAACCCTCAAGCAGCCACTTAAGAATGCACAGGATTACTGTAGCCAGCAGCATTCATTAAATGTCATATCTGAACTTTCATTATCTTGAGCTTGATCAGATTTAAGATCAGCATCTAAAGAAGTGGAACTATTGACTTCCAGCATCCTAGAGGGCTCTTAGGACAAAGGCCCAAGTAGAAGATAAATGGTCCCAAAGGGACTCTGGGGGTGAACTGTGACTAGACACGAAGCGTTATGTCATGCTGGTTTCTACTAGCATGGGAGATTCCTCACTTTTTTTTTTCTTTTCCTTCTTGATCTGACTTGTGCTATAAAAAAAAACTCAACAAAACAAACCAAACCAAAAAAAAAACCAAACCAACAAAACAAAACAGGAAAAAAGATGAGTTCTGCTGAAAATGAGTCAATCCCTTGAAACCCAGCAGGGGCACCGTCTGCTCTCCTTATGCAGCTCAGTGGCTTTCATCAGGATTCAAATATCTCCTGCTCCTCCCTCTCAGCTGAAGGCAGATGTGGGTTCACTGGCAACACTGGGCCTTGTTCTTTGTAAGTGTTTAAGGCCTGAGGAATCATTTTAAATTGAAAGCAGAGACAGCGATGCTATTACAAGATTGTCTAGAGCAGCGATTCCCAACTGGTAAGACATGAGAACATTTACAAGAAAAAGGTTTCATGAAGTCTAGGCTAGAAATCAGCACAGAAAAGCACAAGCATGATGCAGAGCAGCATCTTCTTAACAGTTCAACAGGTTGAGAAGAAAACTCCTTCCAAAAAGTTTGGCAGTACAGTCTTCAGTCAGAACATGGAGAAGGTCAAAACAAGCTTGTCCCTGGCTCTGTGTAGCTCTTTGGCTTTCGTGTACTTTCTGTATTCTAATGCCAAATAATTATTTATCTGCAGAAAGTAAGTGTTCATACAACAAGCATCTTGCTTTTAACATCTCATGTGCTGATGGGCGTGTAGCTGTGGAACTCTGTGTGCATGCACTGCCATCTGAAATCCACTATAGACAGACAGTCATGCACGTCACCAATGATCAGGGATGTATGTCCATTTGTTTCGGACTAAAGAGAAAAACATCTGGCAATCCAGAATATGCCACAACCATGCACTGAGAAGGAAAAATCTCAGGAGTAACAGTCTCACTGGATGTAATCAACAGGAAGAGAGATTTACTGGAGCAAGTGAGGACTGAGGTACTCAGAACCCCTGAAAATAGTTACTTTTCTTTAGGATTCCCTTTTCAGTGATTCCGGCTTAAATAAAAATAAATAAATAAGTCTCTATTAACCTATTTTCAAAGTCCCAGAGCCTCTAAGATAGCAAAAGCATCTTGTTCTCCTAACAGAGAGCCAATCTAAAGGAATTAGGAATAAGAAAACTATCACTGCCTCCTCCTGAAGAGCAGCAATTCCCCCCAGTTCACTCACTTTGTACTGCACCTGAAAGAGTCAAAAGTGATGGCTATTACTTTTCATGGACTCATACTGTAACTGCTCTCATCCTTCACAGAAGCTCAGGTACCAGGAATGACGCACCAGGAAAAGGCAGCATCCTGCACTGCCTCCATGTACAGCCTACTTGGGTTTCAGGACATGTGTTCTATAATTGGCAGGAAAAATTCACCTCAGAATCAAAATGGAAAACATTGAGGTCTCTGCAAATACAAAACTCTTGGCATCACTGCAGCCAAGAACAGTTTTGCTGTGACTTGCTTATCTTAGCCACATTCTTCTGAGTTGACGGCTGTAGAGGTGAAACAGTGAGAGGAGAGAAGGAATTGTAACCTGGGTGGTGGTTTGCTCCATCACTCCTAGAGGTATCTCAGTGCCTGGTGAGGAGGCAGGTTCTCTACAGCTTGTGCTTTCCTTTTTATGTAGCAGTTCAGAACCATGAATTAACATACCTAGCAGCAACCTGTGGCACAGAAGAATGTAAGAATACAGAAAAGAAAGGCTTTATCCATAGAACCTGGGCTTTTTGTATGTCTATCCCTATGTATGTTTATGATCTAGCTGTAAGTCCATTTCAGATAGGCAGGTGATTGGGTTTTTTAAATGTGTAAATGAAAAAAACTTAAAAATATTAGAGTAAAAAGGCTTTAAGTTTGTAATGTATGTGATTATCCTACCCTTCCTCTTCAGAGACTCCAGCTCCATGTTATAAAACAGCAGTTCTAAGGTCTTATTGTTGAAGAGGATTCAGTTTGTCCCCCTCTTGCATTTGTTCTTCCTTCTACACTACTTTAGCACTTAACACAATTAACTGTAAACGGTTTATTAAAATAAATCCCCTGCCCCAGATTTGGATGTCCCTAGGCAGATGTGCCATTGCATGGGCTCTGTGCAGCCCCTGGGGGTGGGGGAGGCAGGGGCAGCCCTGAGACCCCTGTGTGCTTGAGACAATGCCCTGTAGCTGCCATCGGGGCAGTGCACGGCAGGGCTGCATACAGATCCCTACACTCTCCATACATATCCACATGCACACCCCTAGGGCATCCTATCCACAAATCCCATGCAAACCTTCACATACATCCTCCGTGCTCTCCCCTATATGCAAGCTATGCAGTTCCTCCAGAACACACACACAGATCTCCCATATGTATTTCATTCACGTCCCATGCAAGCCCATAAGCACACTCCTCTACACTTCCTATACGTGCACCCCATAGATACAAGGTCTAGAACCCCCGTATGCCCGTTATACAGCCACCACATCCCCACAGGCTCTGCAGTGCACGGCTCATATGCCACCCATGTGCATCCCTACACACTCCACATACACCCCGCACCCAGCTCTGGGCACCCCCCATCCGCAGCCGCCCCGCCTGGGCGAGCCGCGCTCCACAGGTACTGGGCTGGGCTGGGCTGGGCTGGGCGTGTCCCTCCCTCCGCTGGCTCTGGCGCGCCCGGGGCTCCCCCTGGACCCCCGGCCGCTGCCGAGTGAGGCTCCGCCGGGAAGGAGTGAAAAGCAGCCGCGCCGACCGCAGGCGGTATCGCTGCCGGGCACCGCTTCCCCCTCGGGCTCCGCGCTTCCCCCACTGCCGGCGTGTGCGGAGCAGCCGAGCCCAGCCCAGCCCAGCTCAGCCCAGCCGAGCGGCAGGTGGGCTGTGGCCGGAGTCGCCGATCCGGGGCTGGGCAGCTCGGGGCGAGGCGATTCCGGCAGCGCTCCCCGGAGCCGCGGGGCTCTCCCTGCCTGCTGCTCCCCGGGACGCGGAGGGAAGCTCGTGGGCGGGCACGGGTGGGGGGTACCGCGGCATCCTCCGCAGGGGGAGGTGAAGTAGGCGGAGAAGGAGGAGGAGAAGGAGAAGAGGGAAACCTGCTTCTCCGGAGGGACGAGGTAGCGGCGTTGCAGAGAGCCAGCCCAGAGGCGCGGGCTGCGGGCACATGCCGGGCTTGGAGCACCGGAGCCGCGGGATTCCTGCGGGTGTCTCAGCCCAGCTCCCGTCCCTTCCCCTGCGAGAGCGTCAACTGGGCTCCGGCAGGGAGGAGGGCTCACCTACGGCTCCCCTCCCGGAGTGCATTAATCCGAGAGCAAGCAAACCTGGTAGTAAGTACTTGTCATCTTTTATGTATGATTTTTTACAGTTTTATTGTTCTCTGCTGGCAGGTAGCAAAGGATTTCTAAGATCAAGCATTTATAGGCTCGGCTGTAAGGATAATCTCTCTGGCTCTCTC
Organism: Gymnorhina tibicen; assembly: GCA_013399875.1. Taxonomy (NCBI): domain Eukaryota; kingdom Metazoa; phylum Chordata; class Aves; order Passeriformes; family Artamidae; genus Gymnorhina; species Gymnorhina tibicen. Next base: position 569,509 of record VXAZ01007005.1, read on the forward strand.
TCAGCCTCCTGAGCCTTTCAAATATAGAGGTACTTATGCGGAGGCACATGTAGCAACATTCCTTCACTACACATCTATATCTTTAATGTTTCAGGCAAAATGTATGTGCTGGGATTTTTTTTTTAACTTCTGCTGTTCTCAAAGTAATTTGTATCATGTTGCACAACATGCTTAGCGTCTCAGGGAAGGATAAATCCTGGTGACACCACTTAAACATCCTGCATGAGGATGGGGGAAGGAGATGAATGTTTAAAATCATTAACTTGGCAGAGGTGGGGAAATCACTTCTCTGCAGGCTGCCTTCACGCTATACAGCAATGTGCTTTTGGGGATTCTTTGCCTTTTAATCCTCTTTCCTGTATGTGCACATCTGGACTCTGGCCTGGCACTGCTCCCTGCACTCAGGCTGGAAGGGAGTGGCATGGCAGACTAGCAGGGGCTGGAGACCAGGGATGAAAAGACAGAGGATCCTTTCCTCCCCTTATACTTTAAAGATACTTTTTTGCACTAGTCTTGTCTTCTGTAGAGTAAATCCACAGGAATACTTCTCCTAGAGTCAGGAAGTGAAATCAAAAGTGTTTTGAAGGCTGCATTATTATCCCTACAAAGGGAATGGCTGAGAGGGTAAGTGCAAATACCTGATTCCACACCCTTCTTCTAAGGGGTTTCCAAGCATTTGGGGGGTGAGTGTGGAGTTACATGACATGCAGAAGGTGTGTTACCCACTAAGACACTACAAAATTATGCTACCTCTTTGTGGAGTGCTGGAAATGCCATTTCTGTCAGTGGAGCTATAAGAGAAATAGTAATTTCTCTCCCATTTTAAATCCCTAAGAGAACTATCTTCCTCCCCCTACTTCCTGCATACATCTTTATTTTATTCCACTAATTATTTGCATTATAGTTTGCAAAATATGATATGTGTCTTCCTGTGCAACTTTATATTTGCTGAGATGTTCCTGGAACTAGGTTCTAGGAGTGCGTTTTAGGAGCCTTCCATTTTTAAACCAAAATTATATTTACTAATAACTGAATAGTTAATTTTCATCTGGCACATATCCAGATGTTTCCTCACTGTTTCCTCAAGTGGTACTGTTCTGTAGCTGGTCACTGCGTGCTCTGCAGTTCATAACAAAGCGCTCATGATAACACAATTTCATAGCACACTAATGTGACGCCCATCCTTAGCCTTTTGCAAATGAATGCTACAGGACAAGTGTTTTAATTCCGAAAGTAACTGGAGTGACTTTGTAGGTTGTAGTAGGAGAATGTTCGCTACCAGAGGACCAGTCACTAGAATGACAGGCAGCATGTCCTAATGACGTATTAATGGCACTTAACCTTTTTAGATGGACTTGAACAGAAAGAAAATGCCTGGTTTAATCAACATCACAGCTAGATTTTATATAAACATGGGAGGCTCACACCAGTTAATATCACTGACCCCATTTTTACTGGTCTTGTAGGGAAGTCTTAAAAGGTCTGCTGCAAAGAAAGTTATAAATCAGATACTTCTGCTATTGCAAGCATCTGTCCATAGCTTTAGTTGCCCTGCTGCATGGTGCAAAGGAGGATGAAGGAAATAAATCAGTGAAGTTCTGTTGGTTTGCTTGTATAATGCTGAAAGGGAATTTATAATGTCTGAAATAAGGTGGGATTACGTATTACCATTGGCTTAAGTTAAATGTAAGAGACGCATAATTTTTCACCAGTTTTTGGTCTGTTTTGTGTTCTCTGTTCTCCCTGGCTCCTCCTTTAAGTTCATTAGGACTTCCTCTGGGCGATGATCCGATTTTTACAGTCAATCAAAGTCCATACCAATATCTTTACGCAGGCCAAATACACTGTACTTAGAAACACTATAAACCAAAAGCTACAAATTACTTTCAGAGCCCTCCTAAAACAAAATGCAGATGTAAATAGAGTTCAGAACTCCTCCAAATGCTGTGCCTTAAAGCTGTGGATGTCTAAATCCAGAAAATGTGCTCAGAAGCTCTATTTGAGAGCCATGTAAGGAGATGGCTGAAGTTTCTGGTTAGACTCTGGAGAACTGGTAGCCAGAGTCTGTCGTTGCTGGACTCTTCCAACAACAGTTTGAATTCAGGTCTGAGCATGGGCTGGAAGTGATCCTGGTTTTGCAGACAGACTCATGTCCTCTCATTCATAAACTTGTCAAGTACATAATAAAACATGCTGTGGTTGTTTGCTTTCGCTGTGTTCAGAGCTTACTCAATAGCTCTTCCAAACTTTATTCCACAGGTATGAGTTAGGAGTAATGAAGGTAATTTTTTTCTTCCCTTGTCTGGTTAACACACTCTTCTCTCTTTGATGCTAAATTACTCTTTTTTTTTAACCTCTCATAGAAGATAGGTGGTCCTTTCTCTCACGGCTCTAGAAACGCATTGCTGCACCTGTTGCAGTAGACTATTTAAACTTTTTCAGTGGCATCCACTACACCAAAGAGAATCTTAGCAAGCTTTGTACAGCTGCCTTCATCCCCTTCACTGATGGGAATGCTTCCATGATGTACTTTAGAGCTACATATGTTGTTTGGATTTCTGCACTGGATGCAGAGCAGATATGATTAATTTATAGTGCTGAAAAGGATTCATTAGTGAAGCCAGATGGATCCAGGTAGGATGGACCTGGAGTTTTTTTAAATTTAGCACAGCTTTAAATGTCATCTATGTTGTCTGTGATTACAGTACAGGTTTTGCTAAAATCTGTCTTTTCTGAGCAATTGCACAGGGTCTATTGAGTGTGCTTCAGCAAGGTCTGTCTCTAATAATGTTTTCATTAAGCCTCTCTACAGACAGAAGAGTAAACTAATTGCCAGACTAACATGTCATTTGGCTCTGTGAACAAGCTACTGAACACTAACTCATGAATGGAAACTTAAAAGGCTCATTAGCAACCTGCTACATGAAAGAAATGCCAAAGTGAAATGAAAATACATTTATATTCCTATTGTTGTTGTAGCTATTAAAGCTGATATAGAATTCCAGTTTAGTTTTTGTGGGAATCTTAATTAATTTCATAAACTTTTTTTTGCCTCTGAAGTTTCAGCAGCTGCTCCCTCTATAAAAGCTAGGAATAACTGGTTCTGCTTTAGTAGGAATGAAAGGAGAATTGAGCTCTATAGAAATGAGGAGATTAGAGCTCCATGAGGCATATACCCATTTAATGCTGCTGGAAAGCAAACCTGCTTGAATAATCTTAACTCTCACTTCTGGTAAGCAGAAATTCTAGGGGAAAAAGAAAAATTCCCTTAGTGACTTATTAACAAAAGCTTTTCAGGTTTGCTGGGATTTATCATGTGAGCCTAATCTACCTTTTGTTCATCCAGTTGGCAGGCTTTAAGATTTAAAAGGGTCTGCAGAAACTCCTCCCCCAAACTCCTTGTTTAATTAAAGAGGCTTGGTGCATTATTTACTTTTGAGTCTTCCATTTATATGGGAACAATGAGTTGGGGTTAACATATTGTAAAATATTTGTGAATGCTGCATTATAAGCAGGGAAAAGAAACAAACTTTGGCTACACCTTCAGATTCACACTGACCTATATGGGTTCAGTGAGAATGACTGAAAGTGAAGCCTGTCATATGTAAATACTAAAGTATAAATACAGGTGTGTAACTCTACAACAAATTTCCCTGCCTCTGTAGGTGATTTAAAGGGCTTGGAGGAGAGTTGGTTTCATTTGCTTCTATGAAAGCTCTTCAGAGTCATCGGATATGCAGATCAGGCCTTGCACATACCAGTAATTTTTATATTTTGCTTTGGTAGTTCATCAAAGACAGACTGTTAACTGTAGTTCTCTCACTAGTTCCCCCAGTTCCTTCTCCTCCCCCACTCCATTCATCCCTGTAGCTGTGAGCATCAAATTGCAGATAAAACGACTTCTGAGAGAGCAATGGGATGCAGCTCTTGCCAAAGGCAATTAAGTGCTTAGGATTACAGTGTGCTTTACAAAGTGTGTTCTTGCTGAATCCCTTTCCTCTTCTGTTTGCTGGCACTAAGCAGTTTCTTGGCACTTACCTTTGTTATAACAAGTCTGAGCATTGCTAAACTTCCTACAGCGTGTCAGCTCTCGAAGTCTAGCAAGCTGCAGTGTCTTCTGTTTTGAGGATAGTCTTTCTAGTGGTTCTTTACTGAGAGTCAGCTTGACCTCACCACCTTTGCTGTAATTGGATTAAATTCACTCACTTGCCAAAAACACGACCAGCTGACAGCATATTAATTCTTCAGACTGAAGTGCTGTTCTGTATGCATAGGTTCCTTGATATCAAAGGCATTTTTAGGGCTTGTGATGCAGCCAGTGTGCCACAGGATACAGAACTGTCACAGAGGGATGTTTTCAGTTATTTTCTTGATCGCAAAAGGATTCAAACAGACCATACATTCTGTGTGAAAGTAGAAGATCTAACCTGTGGGAGAAGAAATTATTTGCTCTACTTGCCAGTCCTGTGCATCACTTGCTGCTGCTTCTTGTGAAAATTGCTGAGAGTCCACAGACATCCTGGCTGAGGAAAGTGAGTGATGGCATGTGCTGTTTTACACACCCACTGCAGTTTATTTCTAATTATTGCACAGCAGGTTAAAATCATTATTCTCAGTTGTCATTTTACTGCTTTTTTCTGTTGTTCTTCAGCAGTCCTATGATCTGAGGTATTTGCAGAGTGGCAGGATGATAGCTGAACAAAAAAATGTGCCCAAAAAGGATACTGGAACTGTGTAGTGAAAGATAATCTGATCACCAAGCCTGCAGTTTCACCCGGAGACCTTTTATATACTGTCTAAACCACTGTAATCCAGCTTTCAGTGGGAACCACTGCTAAGCAGCAAAAATCACTATCCTGATTGTTAACCTCAGCAAAATGTTAAAGGATGAGTGAGTAATGGGGAGACCAAGGACCAAGCTGCAAATACTCTTACAAAGAGGATTTGGGACACAAAGTGGTACCCAGTATGGCGCAGGCACTCTGAGATGTTCCAAATTATGAAAGGATCCCTGTTTTAGCTTTTCTTATCTGCCTGGAAGTACTGCAAGTTTCCTGTTTGCTGCAGAGCTCTGTAAGAGCTGTGTTTTGCAGGCAGCATGGGCCACAGGAACTAGAGCTCCCAGCTCTGTGTTCGGATCAAGGCATTGTTGCACTTGATTTCAAGGTGATGTTGCTTTCTCTAAATTCTATAAACTGATGAGCGCTTCCGGTGCCAAACAATAGGCAAACAAGGTGAGACAGGGGTGTGATTTTCCACATCTACTAAATGACAGTCTCAATCTAATTTACTATGTGAATGTGCAGCGCAAATAGTAACAAGGATGTCTGCTTTAATACCCCATTCTAAAATGTACATTGTTGCCTAATATTTTTGGCAGTGTTGACTATTAAGAATTGGCTTGTCTCTTAATGGAAGAAATACATAATTCTATTAATTCTTTATAATGGTGTAAGCAGTTTGTTAAATACAGAAGTAAAGGGTTTTTTCATTCATATGTTTTATGTCATGTAATCAGTGTCATTAAAACAAACAAACAAAAACCCCTCAGAACCAAAATACTGACCATCTATCCTGGACAAGGATTAATAGTCTGACTGGGTGAAAAAGAATAAAGTATGAGGGCATGTTCTGTAAGAAGCATTCACAAAGTCTACTAGACATACACCGTATGTTCTTACACTGTTGATTGTATCAAAAGGGAAGTTACAAACCGAAAGCAATAAGCAAACTGTGTTTAAAATACACAGGAAAGAGAAATTAGTCAAGAGTGGCTGCTTTACTCAGGTTATTTACCTCAGATCTTTTAGGATCATAAGCTTTCCTTTCCTTTGGTGGAAGAAGAGGAAGATATTAAGTCAACACTTCTTGTCTGAAAGCGTTAATGACTCATCACTAGTTCAAGTCCAGCCTGGTTTTGGAGGTGAGAAACCTTTTCTGTTCCAAGCAGAGTAAGTTTACAGCAGAGCTGTTGTGGGTTAGACTGGGGAGCCCTGCCTGCACACAGGCTGCTGCTGCTGTTTGAGAGCTGACATTGTGGCTGTGGTGGCCTCGGGGGTGCATCTTGGGCAGAGCCTGAGAGAACATCGCAGAGGGAGCCCTGGCTTTGAAACAACAGCTGGTGTCTCACCCCCAACATCACAGCAGTGCAGTTCCTCTGACCTCAACAGAGTTGCAGCATTCATGGTTTTCAGTGACGTGGGAGCAAAACTGGGCCTATATTCTTTTAACTGGTCTATTTAGCAGCTCTTTTCCATATGCAGTCTCCATGCCAGTGACAGGAGCTTCCTGGAACTGACAGCAGACACAAAAGACCGTCTTCTCCAAACCACTGGACCTTAAGAATATTGAAAGGATGTTACAACAAGCCTCATAATACACCATTGTCAAGCTCTCTCTGAAGAGGCCTGCAGTGGTATCATACCTCTAAGCTTTCCAGAGGGGGTGTGATGACCCCACACGGAAGAAAATACAAGAGTAATGGTTTGGGTGGCTATGAGGAATTTTATGGTACGACTTCCCCTGGCTGTAACTTGAAACCAGCTGGAGGCAGTTAGTGCTAACTGAACTCTTTATATAGAGGCAGGCAAATATCTGAGCATGTATCCTGCAGGTTTTTTAGGAAGAGATCTTGGCTTGTGAGTCTGTGCATGTCTGGCTGCTTCTTTCTCACAGACAGGGGAGTGGTGAAAGAAGGTTTGTTTCATTTTCTCCTACATTTCCCTTTCTTCTTCCTACTCATTCTCCTGTTCCTTTGCAGTACAGCAGTTTTTCATGTTGCTGTGAAAGTGTCCGTGCTTGTGAGTAGAGGCAGCACATTTGACTGGAAGAAGAGGCGGGTTTGTGAAGGCTTGAGCTCCAGCATTCCCAGGGGAGGGGCGGGATTTGCATTCCGCGCCTCCTCAGCCCTGCTCAGGGATGTGCCCGGAGGTGCGTCTGTGGCACGGCAGTCGGTGTCCGGGAGGGAATCCCCGCACGGTGAGGGGCGGGCGGGGCGGCAGGCGCGGTGCTGTGCAGGCCGTGCCTCCCACCGGGCCCGCTTCAGAGCGCTTCCCGCCATTCCACCTCAGCCCGGGCCTGTGGGACCAAGGCTTTATTTCAACCCATGGGGAATTTTGCTCAAGTTAGGCACTAAAGTCAGCCTGAATATGGGCACTGGGGTACTTGTTGATCAATTAATCACATCTGGTGTAGCGTAAAAGTCAGTTTCATGTGGTTTTCTTAAAATGCTTCCAAACTCAGTTAGCAGAAGCATTCCTCCTTCAATTTTCCTGAAATTGTGCCTTTATCAAGTTCACCTCAGATGACTAATAAAGTATTGAGTTCCCATTCAACCTATTTAATTCTTGCCTGATACAGAGGTCAGCTCCTTTCCCAAGGTATTTCCAAGCTGTAGCTGTGGCTGTTGAGGTGGTCCTAGTTAGCCTGAGCACAAGTGGGGGTTCACCTCCTGACTGGACCACAGTGACAGCCAGAAAATGAGGTTACAAAAGTTAAGGACTTGCAGACATCTCACCAGCAAGGACAGTCGGAGATGGTCAGATAGTTCCCCAGATAAAATAGTGTGGACCTTATTCCATTCTCCACATGCGCTACTGACCGTAAAGTTAACGTAGGATCCTCTAACTGCAAATGCTTTACCACTTTTTGCTTTGTCTCAGAGGGTGAGAGTAAACATAAATGTGTAAATAAGTTTTTGTACTTGGTGTTACATTGATTTTATATTATATTGTACTTTTCTTGACAACTACGGTAACCTTCTTTGAACTTGCTCATCAGTTCATGAGCATGGTGCAGGATCCTTTGTGGGTTTATTATAGGTATATACATCTATAATACAGGTATATTATATTAGCAATGTATGGCTATTGATATTGGAGTAGGGAACTGTAGTAACAAGCCTACTTCTCACCAAATTGAGGAGAAGAAAAATGCATGATGTTTCATGTCTGTTCATGCCTGTCATGATTTCTGTGGTGAGCTTTCCAGTGCTAGTCCTTTTCTAGTTGGTTTCCTTACAAGTGTAAGTTTTGAGACAGACTGTGTCAAGGGCAGGAATACGAGAACTTTGTCAAACTTTGTTAGTTTTTTATCTGTGTAGCATAGAAATTTTTTCCCCAAGGACCAAACAAAAATATTTTTTAAAGCTGTATGAATAACAAGATAATGAACTAAATTGAACATCAAAACAAAGGATTTATTGTCTTGAAAACAAACTTGCTGTAATTGCATTTCTTGCGAGGTTTTTTTTCTTCTGTCCAAGCTTATATTTCACTTACAAGACAGGAAATACAGCCTTGCTGATTGCATTTTTAGAGCTATAAATAACTGTCTTCAAAGATGTGTTAATTTAAAAAATGCTTCTAAAATGGAACTTGGATGAATTAAAAATTAAATTGGGTGGGTAAAATAATTACTTACTTTACTGTGTGTACAGATGTTAAAGGTGTTTGCAGGGGAAGGGTGTTATAAGAGAAGTTCTGGAACCTGTAACTGGTCTAAATTGTTTTATTTCCTTTTCTTTGCTGGTTGTGTCCCTATCCCATTCTCACCCCTGTCATGAGGGATAATGGATATGTTTGCTTTCTATCACCTTGCTCCTTTTTTGGGGTCATTGCTTATCCTCAGGAAGTGGTGTGATGTGTGGGAACTCTTAAGTCGACCTAAAAAATGAATAACATTAGGACTGCCTCAGTGTTCCAGTTAGCCCAGTGTTGTGTCTGACAAGTTAACAGGACCTCCAACAGCTGTTTCTTGAGATCCATTTCTCGCCACACATCTCCAGTTTCCACAGCTCTTGTGTTAAGGATATTAGAGGATATGTACCTGTTTAGTCCTTTGAGTGTCTATTTACGGACCTGTTGACCAGAGTTTGTTTAATCCCTTTTTGAACCCATGAACATCCTTTGCCTTCAGAGTCTTGCGTGACAGCAAGTTCCAGAAGCTTGTAACTGCTGGGTAAACAGGTCCTTTCTATTTAAATTAGTTGGTTGCTGTGAGTACTGCCTTGTTCTAGTTTTGTAGGGTTGGACAAACAGTTCTGCATTTAGTAGCTCATGGGATTTTTGTTATACTTTGTCATATCCACCATATATGCCTTCTCTCCAAACTGAGGACTCCCAGCCTTTTTAGTATCTCCCATTTCTGTCTGGTTGCCCTTTTTTGACACCCTGGTAATGTCCTTGGTATGTGGAGAGCAGATCATGGTACTAAAGTTGTGGGAATGCTCAGACTGTGAGAAGTGGCAGAAATGTCCCATCTTCCTCTTTTTCTGAGGATTCCAATGATGTTCCTGGCTTTTTTTGACTGCTGTTGAACACTGAACCAAGGGCTTCAGAGAACTGTCAAGGATGGCTCCAGCTTCCGAATAGGAATAGTTAAGAGTTGATATTGCCTTGAGGAATTCCTACACTAAAGCCTACCTGCCAGCATTTTCCCCAATCATTGATTTAGTTATTGATAAACTTGCTGAGTAACACCAGTCCCAGCACTGATCCCAGGAGTTGCATTGCTGATTCCTCTCCATCTTAAAAAGCCTGTGAAGCAGGCTTTCTAATTCTTTCTAATGTTCACTCTCCTACTTAAATGAATTCAGACTCGCCAGATTGTGGTTTCCAGGTTCCCTACACAGCCCTTCCTGCAGCTGGAAATTATGCAGGCAGGATCTGTGAGTCCTCAAGTACAGAGACTATGGCTCTGGCTTACACACCTTGGCTAGTGGTCCTTAAATTCATATTTGAGTTTCTTCAGAACTTGTGTGAAAATTGTTCTGTCTCAGTGCTTTATTAACATCTTGCTTCCTTGCTTGGTCTGGTATTTCCTGATTTTACTTCAGATTGGTCTGGTTCCTCTACCAGATTTGCAACAGAGAGTGCCTTGGGTGTGGAAATCTCCCCAAAGATTTCATCAGTAAAGACTGATGTAAAGATTTCCCCGAGCTTCTCTGCTACAACTGTATCATCCCCATCTGTGCTTTATACACCTTTGTCATCCAGCAGCTGGACTGCTTTTCCTAGCTGGCTTCCTGTCCTTGATGTATTTCAAGGGCTGTTTACTAGCACAGTGATCTTTGTTTGCGAGCAATTTTTGATTGTCTTTTAGCCCTTTTAATTTCCTGCTTACATTTTAGTTGCCATGTTTTATGGGCTTTCCTGGCTTTACTTAAGCAATCCATTTTCTAAGAGCTGACCTATGCCCTGCAATACTCTCCTGACTCTCCCTGAGGCTTCCTGCTTTTTGAACTGCTCCTTTTGAGTATCCTCTTTCTTTTTTTTTTCACATCCTTACACGATTCCTTTTCTTAAAATTAAATAACTGTTCATAGGTTTTGTTTGGTGACCCTTACATCAGAGCTGTTCTTTGTGTTAGTTAACAAGTAGCCTTTATAGCTTTCTCTGGTTTGGATGGTCCCTGTACTTAGAAGTTTCTCTTCCACTAGAAAACTGTATATGGATCTAGAAAAATGATATTATATCATCCCTTTCTTTTGCACAGGGGCTAATACTGAGTATTTCTAAACATCCTCATGTGTTCTTGGTTTGCAGCAGTTGTTAGTATTGTAATAGTCTGTGGAAGCCATCTATCAAAACTGAGGGGCACAAGCTTTGTATGAAACTGTTCTGGTGCTAATGGAGCTGGATATGTTATTACCTTTTGCGTGCACACAGGACATGCAGTGGTGATGAAAACTTTGCACTCCTGAAATCCTGGACTAGATTATGTATAAAATTCCAAACCTTGGAATTTTACTTGAAATATCCACCAAGAAGATAGCCTTGCTTTTCCATTTTCGCAAATATGGAAAAAACCTGGAGGAGAATATTCTGTGGTTAGATGAGAGGTCTCTGTGGACATGTTTACAAGAGCTCAAGTGTATTTATATCCATTCCTGTGCAATCACTGGAGGATTGTCCTTATTCCATAAAGCATGTGTATGCATTTGAAGGAGCAGTACAGGTGTTTACTCTCTACAGATGCATTTCGAAGGGCTGCTTGTACAGATGCAATCCAGCACTGAAACAAGAGATGCAAACAAGTTACTGTTGATTAATAGTGCTTAGCTAGTTGAAGCTCATATTAATCAATAGCACCTAGGCAGGTGAATAAATGTAATAAGTGTAGTACTGTCTTTGTCCTGAGCACAGGATTAGAGTTTTTGTGGGTTTGTTTGAGATTTTTTGGTTTTTTTAACCTCTGAGGCACATCCGGTCCCCTGCTATAGCAGAATGCCTTGCATTCTATAAAGGGAAACACTTAAATTTGCAGAGTTCATCTGTTTGAGCCTTTACTTAGCCTGTGAGTGCTGGATCAATATTGCTTCAAATCTAGCTATGTGTCTGTGCTTTGTTGTTGAAAGTCTTGGATTCAAGCCTACGACATTTCTTCCTGGACCAGAAAGCTCTTGGAAATGTATATGCTGTCTTTGGGTGATGACTTTAGTGATGAGTTGCAGGAGTTCCCATCCTAAGATGAGCTAAATAATGAAGCAGAGTTCTATATTTCAAAAGTTACTGCAAAGAAAATGAAAGTGAAATCATCCAGAGCAATTTCTTCATGAAAGCTGACTGAAATAACATATGTGGTGAAAACCTGTGCCTCATCACTTCATTGTGACACAAGGGAAATGATGTTAAGTGAAACAGTTGCTCATCTCAGAGAGGAACTGATCTTCATGATACAGAAGACTTCTTACAGTCCTGTTTCTGACTAACCCATTCTCTTGAGTCATTTCTTACCAAATGAAATTTCTGTGGCTGTCAGGATCTTTTGTTGTCCTTGACTTCTGTGTAGGGGTTTAGCTGTGGTATTGTTCTCACTGCCAGGCTTCAGAAGGTTTTTCCTTGTTATCTGGATACCATCTTCTACTTTGCAGTTGGACTGGTAGGTTTATGTAGCTATTGCAGCCAGACTTCACTTGTCTGATATTTAGGCATCAATAATTGCAACAGGATAACAATTGTTTTCAATTAATTTTTTAACTGTACAATACATTCCCTAATTTGAATTATTTGCAGGATCTCTACTAGAATGTTTCACAAGTGGTATGGTCAAATACACAGCTCTTACTACTTTCATCACTAGGTTTCAAAACACTTTACAAAGAAGTATCAGAGGGAAAGGAGTTTGAAAGGACTTACTTAAGGCTTGAAAAAAGGTAAGCAAGGTGAATCTTCTGTTTTCATGTCTGAATGCAAAGTTGTCTGATTCTAACTAAAATCAGTTTAGGAGGTCACTGAATAAAACTTGTGAGTGAATATACTTGCATTACCTTTAATGCAGGCTTAGCCTTGATTTATCTTAATGTACTGGGAAAAAAAACCAAACAAAAAAGTCACTTAGAAATGCAAATGTACCCATGAGAGTGTTTAGGTATTATCAAATATTTAAGCTCTTAGCTTTAAACTGTGTGCTTGATATGCAGAATTTCTGGAGCTCACTGGAGAATTTTTGGGGGGTGAATTTTTTAGCCTAATTCACTATGAGTCTCTAATGTAAGATTTTTTTTCCCTGTATCTGAAATTTAATATTAGTTCTGTTGGTTCAGCTGGATTAATTAGCTCAAAAATCTGTACTTAGTAAAGTAGCAAGCCCAAATAATAATTTCTTCCAAAATGAGATTCAGTTTCTGAAACTGTTTTTACATTAACTCTGATGTCTTATTATCCAGAGCTGTTCCACTCCATCTGCTGATCAAGACTTTTAGGTGCTTATAAAGTAGACATGAAGCTACTACAAGCTATTTTTGGGAGTTTGTAGCCTGAAAAAATAAAGAAATAAGGATAAAAATAACCCTTTACACTTACATTGATTCCCTGTGCCTTGCCCCTTCCAGATGACAATTATTCACTCTCTTTCATCTTCAAATGAGACAGTTTGAATATGGTTTATAGGAAAACTGCACTGCAAAGTTTCTAGGTTTGTAGGAGAAAGAGAAATACTTCTGGAAACAAAAGAAAACAAAAAGCTTACTAGAAAAATGAAAAGTTTTGAAGTTTGAACTGTCTCACAAATATTGAATCTCAGCTTGTGAACATGAGTTTAAGTTCAGGATCAGAATTTGATGCTGTTATTTTGAGCTCTGGTTAACTTAAACTCAGAACAAGGACTGACTGCTCCCTTTTGTGTGCTGGAGTTACGTAGTACAGCAATTAACTGGGAGTTATGTTATGCCAGCTTGCTGGGCAAACACTGAGGAAAGCCTTGTCACTGCCCCTGAAGAGTTTTGTCCAAGATGATGAACAGCTGCTTACTGTTAATGCAGTGATATATATGTAGATAGATATATATGTATATGATTTTTTTAATGGGGAGCTGTACTGAACCAGTAAAACTGAATATTTGTGATTTGTTTGTTTGTTTAATCTCAGGGTATTTGCTGTGCTTCTGTTTTTACTCTGCTGCTTTTCAGAAGTGTTTGTCATTTCATTCATCTTGAATCATATTCAGTAACTGGTGTTGTTAAAACAGATCTCTCAGAAAGCCATTTGGAGTTTTTTTTTCATTTGAGAAAGAAAGATAGGAGACCAAAATCTCATGTAAGACCTTTTTTTCTCTTATTACTATTTTTTCCTCCTGATCTGTTACCTTTCCGCATGCTTTAGAAGAAAGGCGTTCTCAAAGTCAGATTTCTGCAGCTTCAGTTTCCAGCCCCTGGGTTTTGGTATGTCTCTGAGATAACTTTAGCATCTGGTACTGCTGGGTTTCCTCTGAACGTACTGCTCTGTGTGATAAGAAAGCTTGTAACCTTCTTAAACTGAACTTTGTATGGGTTTTGGCTATAATATGCATATATGTATATATTTATATTTTTAAATCTCTTTTTCCCAGTCTCCAAATCATTGTCATGCCCCATTTAATTCTCTCCAGACTTTTTCAATGCCCTTTTAAGGACAGGAGTGAGGTGGAAGACATTTCCCATTATGTGTTTGTGCATCAAACTGAGAGGCCTTGCTTACGCTTCCAAGTTCTCTGGAATGGTAAATTTAAACCAAACACTGGGGAACAAAATGTTAATGCTATATGCTTTTTAATGAAAAAAGGAGGGGAAGATCTAACTAGGCCCTGGGGATCGATCCTCACTGTGCCTTATTACCACAGCTTTATCCTTTCCAGTTCTTAAAGATGCTGTCAGTATTGAACTCTAATGACCTGATTAATGCATTGGAGGGATGCCCATAGATTGTGGTATTGATATTATTTCCAGATGGCTTCCTGGCAGGCAGATTGGCAACAAGATGTCATCTTTGTGGTGATGAGGAGGAAGAGTGTGGGTTTCTTACTTTTTATTTTTATGGAGCTTGTCTCAGCAAATAAATACCAGTCACTGGGTCAGTTGGTCTGAAAAACAGTAGCCTTGTGGTAAGCTGAATTCTGTAGATTTATTGGAGTCTATAGAGTAATACAGGAAAAGGATATAATATCTATATTGCTTGCAGAGACTTAAGAGCCCTGTAATACCTGGTCCTCCTCCAGTCAGCAGGGAGATGTCTTTTGAAGCTGCATGTATCCTGTGCATGTGAAATCTCTGGGATAATCACAGACGTATTTCTTGGGGCAAATACTGGATTTCACAGGATTTAATTCAGAGAATTGAGTTCAATCAATGAAGCAGGCAACAGCTGTTAAAAATTCTTGAAACACCACTGCTTAGAATTTTCTTCCTGTATTTTGTGCTTCAACCAGGCAGCACTGATCAGGCTCAATATAGATGAGAAAGGGTTAAATTGAATTACTGGCAATATCCAGTGGGTCAGACTAAATGACTGAGCTGTCCCTTTGTGACATCAGTGTAGCACCCTACCCACTTTTCTGACCCACAAAGAAATTGCTTCTTTTTAGTGACAGTGTTTTGTTTGCGTGATGGCCACACATACAGCTGGTTCTGTTTAACCCATGAGACTGAAATGGTTTGTGAAGTGGCTTCTTATTTATATTGTTAAAGCAAAGATTAACCTCTAATCTCCTTTTTCTTACAAGGGGATTTCTTCCATATATCAGTATATGAACTGCAGACTTGTTGGGCAGAAGAATCAGCTGGGAGACTTGGAGTGTCACAGTGGTTCTTCCTTTGGATCCAAGTCCTCTCAGTCCTAGGAAAAAGTTTCACTTCCCTGAAGGGAAAAGAGCCAGATTCAATAAACTGAAAGTTTGCTTACTTTTTTGGTGGGATTTGCAAGCTGTGATGTTTCACCATCTCCAACTCATTTTAAAACCAGTTCAACTGCGTCGAAGAGCTGTTGCCTGTGCAAAGAGTATTGTTCATTTGTTTTGTGCATCATAGCATAGCTTACACAGAAAATTCCCTGAATTTGTTTCTTCTACCTTCATTCATTACTGTTTCACACTGTGTTCGCATAAATGCCTGATTCTACCTATGGAAATGCCAGGGCACAATTTTCTTCTTTCTTACCTGTTGATCTCTTTTAATGTCAGAAGAGGTTAAGATGGAATGAGGAGATGTGTTTTGATGACTTCAAGACCCCACATGCCCCCAGTGGTTTGTGCAGAAAGTGCTTTATTGGAGGTGGGTGCTGTAGCTCTAAACTGTTATTGCACACGCTTTAACATTCAGCCTAGGGAGAACATTGTGCTGTTGAACTTCTAGGGTTAGAAGAGAGGAAGATAATAAGCTGCTGTAGGAATAAAAGTCTTGGCCAGAGTTTCAGGCCTTGATAACAGCTTTTGTTGTGAGGAAGCTTTGAAATTGCAGTGATTCTGAGCCAGGCCATGCTATAAATCTGAGATGTTGGAGTCAACTTACTCATAATGTTCTCTGAGATTTTTTTAGAGACAATGTGGTTCCTATTGCAATATGCCTCCTCATTCTAAGACACTGGCAGCTGATTCTACTACTGCTGACATCAACAATGCTGCAAACCCTGTTTTTTCTCTTAATCAGCAAATTATTTTTGTCCTAGACCATGAAGTAGTGGCTTCTTTTTAGACGTGGGCTTAAACCTGTTTGTTTCACCATAGTCCTCATCATGGCTTGCAGAGGAATTTCTCTGCAATACTTCTAGGCTGGTAGGGTGCAGTGTAGCAGGGAGAGGCTCATGGTTTTGGCAAAGTTCCATTTCTCTACTTCACTTAAATTCAGTTTGTGACCTGTCCTTCATCAGCTTCACTCCTGAGTTCTACTTTGCTTCTTTCCACAGCCAGGTCAGCAAAAATGCCATAGGAGTTTGAAATGATGGATACAAGGCACAACATGAGAAAGCCAACTCCTTCTGCCATAGTTCTAAATCAGTTAAATCCCTAATGCATTATTTGTGTCTTGTGTATCTCGCCAAATGTTTCCCTGCCATAATTACTGGCAACTGTCTGGTGATCAGTTTCTAGTGGAAGATCACTAAAGTCTTCTGTGGGAAAACCTTTGAGGAAAACCAGCGTTCCAAATTCATTTCG
This sequence comes from Gymnorhina tibicen, assembly GCA_013399875.1. Lineage (NCBI taxonomy): Eukaryota > Metazoa > Chordata > Aves > Passeriformes > Artamidae > Gymnorhina > Gymnorhina tibicen. The sequence continues at coordinate 585,913 of VXAZ01007005.1, forward strand.
CTACTTCAATTGACATTTGAAGACCCACAGCAGCCTGAAAAATACAGAAGCAACCCAAGTCTTGCTCTAGTTTGGATTGGAAAAATGGAATTAATGTGGACAGAAAATACATATCAATGTCATTGGCTAGTTTCTTCCATAGGAGAAGAATGGGGTTAATTGCTATAGATGTTTGAGAGGGGCAGGGAATGTCTTGGCTTGGTCCATCTAAACCAAGGAAATCTGAAATAGAGATTTATGTTCCCAGTGTAATTCTTAAAGTTGTGGGCAGGGAGGGAGAAAAGGAAGTGTGTTCAGTGGTACGAGGCTAAAGGCAAATTGCCCAGATCTGCCTTCAGAAATGTAAGCACAACTTTCAGTAATTTCAGAGAAAAATGTACGACATAATGAGAGGATAATGTGGTACACGGAAGTATCCAACTCCAGCACTATCCTTGCAGTGAATGAGACCCAATGATCCAGGTGGGCCTGGCCAGCCTTATTTACAATGGCTTACAATCTCTTTCATAGTCTGATAATTAGGTGAAATTTGGCTTCTTTATTTAGTGGGATGCTGCTCTCTGGCATATTGGAAGCATTCTTCTAGTTTCTTACCTGAGTATGTTCACTGTTAATTTTGCGCCTATGACTGTTATGACTCTGGTTATCCCATCCTCTCGGTACTCAGAATTGTTTTATTTAAGTATTTTTCTGTTTGGTTTTGGTGGTTTGATGTCAGTTAACAGTGGTATCAAGAGTGGGGCTCAAACTCAAAAGAGGGATCTTTATCATGAGAAACAAAATTAACCTGGAGGTTATGTACACATGGAAGTTAACCCAATTACGTTGCAAAGCTGCAACTTTTGGTGTGGAACTGTTGCTCTCCAGAAGCACCACTGACCTCTTGCTGTCCTCCTTTGCTGTCTGGGCAAGAGGGGGTTGCAGCACTGATGGTCTTATGCCCATGGTCCCTGGAAATGCCCTGATTTTACCCAGTGAAAAGTGAGCAGTGCCAAAAGAGCACAATTCTTCCTAGTTCCTCACTTTAAATATCAACTTTTAAATTCATGAAAATCAGCAGTGTGTTTAGTCCTCTCGTTGGCTGTACCTCAAACTTGTTCCTCAGTAAACCTAAACTAGCTGTGCAAAATATTACTTTAAATTCATTACTGTGATGTGTCATGTTTTACACCTCCCAAAAGCTATTAGGTGGTGTATTATGAAGAGAGTAAAGAAAATAAATACAAGTCTGCAGTATCAACACATGAAAGCAACTATGGTTTGCTATGAGGTTCCTCAAAGTTCTTATTTCCATTTGAAATAGTAACTGGGCCCCAGTGAGTATTGCCTGTAAACTGTGCTGTCCTGCTTCCATCAGAGAGCTTGCTCAATGAAAACCTAGAAATAATTCAGTTGAGTTTATGAAGGGGAAGGTTTGAGGAGCGTCCTTTCTTCCAGTGTCACCTTTTAGTAAAGTGTCATCACACATGCAGGTGCTTTGTCCCAGTCGAAGTCATAAGGAGGCTTTGAAGCTCCTTTCCACAGTTAATGGCAATTGCATCTACATTTATACTAGTCCCCTTGGGAACTGTGAGAGCCATAGCATGTCTTAGGCTACTGTGTTGCTGTATCTTCTGCTTCCTCAGCCGACCCAGAATACAAGGTAATAAAAGAATAAAATAAAATTGTTTTATAACTCCCATTCATCTCTGCACCAAAGTTTCATGCAAACTGATAAGACTCCATCCCTCCCCCAAACTAGAAAGCACCAGAAAATCCCCTTAAAAATGTCTCTTGGAGCCTCACTTTAAATTACAGTTATAGGCCATATTAAAAACTCAAAGGGTAAGTAATGCTTGTTTCCTCCTGTCTGGTTCGGTGGAAGTCTATACCAAGAATTTCAGTTACTACTGCAGGGGCACTTGCAGGATTAACATTTGCTTAGTTTGCAGAAGAATTGCTCTGGTTCTTGCCTGTGCACCGGATTTGGATGCAGTGAGGTCAAACCCAGATTTGCCCTCTTTCATTTGCATAATGTAACATTGAAGCTTCCCAGCTTCCCTCCTGTTCTCTGTTCCCCAAAAGTATTCTAATATTTGGAATTTGTAAACACAGGATTTTGGATTCCATATGCATCTGGAATTGATAAACTGTTGGTATTACAGAGATGTAACCCTTTATACCTCTAACCTAGGAATGCTCTAGAGAGAACTTACAGACACATCTGATGTAGATGCAGGCAGATTCTAAACAGCTAAAACCAAAATGAAAAAGTTGCTGTTGAATGAGTGGAATTTTCATTGAAAACTATGTACCCTGGGGGGCAGGAGGGGAGGAATTAAAAACTATAGAATCCGTTTGGCAATAAATGCAGCCATAATATTTTTGAGCTAGGAACTGAAGAGGTGTGAGTCAAATAAAGCCTGTCAGATGGCATTAGTGGGAGAGAGAACCTTTTGGAAGAGACACGATAGTGAAGGAAAAAAAACCCGACCAAGCAAAAACCTCACCCCTAACAGAATCTTGGATTAGTTGAGGTTCAGTGAATGGCTTTGTTGAAAACACAAGAAAAGAATTTAAATAGAGAAGGCCTGATAAGGTGCAGGGCATCATAGATCTGTTTCCATAGTGACAATGTTCAAACAGAGGCCTAGAGGGACATGAATACCATTGCAGATGAACTCTATAGAAGACATCCGTCTTCCAATGGGGATACTGTCTAAGGATTTTCCCTATTAGTTGGATTTGGGTAAAAGGTGGTGAGGGGAAAACAAGGCTTAGACAAACTATTGACTTGACAGACTACTGCTTCCTTCCATCTCCTGATTTCTGCATTTTGCATGCCCTCTCCACGGATTTTTACTTTTGTAAATTTACTGTCATAATTGTTAAAAATTGCATTCAAGTGTTTTGACAAAAGGAATAGACACCTCCATCCCCCATTTGTCTACTGAAGCAAACACAACTTTACACCAGTGTGGGATTCAAGTCTGCATGTTCCTTTATGTCTTTGTTTATTCTCGTTTGATAAACAGGTGCAAATGGACCACTAATTTATGTGAGCTCCTTGTGAGGGTAACACGGTACATTTCATGGTTTGTGTTGCCCACTGTCCTGATCATCCTGTACCCACTGGGAAATTCACCAAGCATCACTTTCTTTTCATAATTGATGTTTTTCCCTTGCAAAAGCAGAGTCAAGCTCTGGTTAGAAAAGAGCTGTTTCGTGTTACAAATCCTCTGGTGCTGGAGTTCTTCCTTCCATTTTTCTTCTCAAAATTGCCATTCTGTGGATTTTTCTTAGTTAAGCATACTCTGAAAACAAGCACAAACCCTTTAAGCTATAGCTCTATAGAACATATTTTAAGATTAAAAACATACCAGTCATGTCTCTGTCTAAACTATGATACATTTTCTTGAAAAACCCCACCATCTTTGACTAAAACTGCAGCAGTTCTTGGAGTTTAACTTTTTTAGTACGGGCTGAATAAACAATCTAGTAAGAGAAATTTATGTAGAAAAATTGTAGAAAAACTTTTTGTGGGTCTTCAGCAGCTTGACTTCATTGCACAGGAGACTGAGGCAGTATGGAAGTGCTGATTTCTATGAGAATGGCCAGGTTAAGACAACTCTCACTCAGACATGAGCAGCTTCCTGCTTTGGATGGATCAGCTCATGCTTATCATTACCATGACTATTCTTCGCACAGTGTTTGAGACCATATGGAGTCATTGGAGTTGCATCTAGTCTGGATCTGGTCATTAACCTGTTTTCATCCAAGAATACAAATAGATTGAACTGGGAATGTTGTGCACTCTTGACCTTTAGAGTTAGGGAGAATTACCTAGGGAGGAGTTTTGGCTTTAGTGAGGTAAATGTATTAAATTTTTCCTCAAAATCAGTTAGTAGACCCAAAATTTTACCTTTAGTTGACCCAAAATTTTACCTTTAAAGTATCTTGAATGCATATTGCATAATACTAACTTTCTGCATGTTGATTCAATAGCTGCTTTATGAAGACACATCCCAAAGGTACTCAGAAGCAGAGGGAAGAAAAGCAAATAACAGTGAAAGTGCAGTATCTTGGCATGAACACACTAACTTTACACATACTATTCTAGTTAGACTGTGTGTTTGTTTTGGTTAAGGAAACAGGCTAGTACAAACGTCCTGTAATGGCATAGATTTGAGTATATAACTTAGACTGTGATGATGACATTAAACTTGGAAAAGAATTCATTAAAAATGGGTATTTTTGCAGGAACTAATTATATTTTGTAATGAAATCCATTTTTACATATTCCATGGGGTGTTTTTTCTCTCAATCATAGCCCTTCTGAGTGCCAACAGAACAGATAATACTCATTAAATTCTTCCCCCTTTCCACTCCTATATTAAAGGGGAGAAAAGAGCTTACATTGAAATTTCTTATTTTATTTCCTGGGAGGAATTGAGAGCTGGGAATCACAGCCACCAGGGCAAAAGTTATTTCTCTTCAAATAGCATGGAAGAAAAATATAACTTTTAACTAAACTCTACTTTTAATGAAAGATGTTGTTCTACTCTGTGCTATTGTATTTCATTTAAAATTCTGTAAATTAGTGGGAAACTGAAAATTTGACTCTTCAGTTTCACTGTTTCCTTTTCAAAGAGATTTATTGCTAAGTGTACCTTACTCTAGCAGTGGATTTGCAAAGATTTCGTATTTAGTCTTGCTACTGAACTGCCAGTCAAATCACAGCCTACAATCACTTGAAGGGGAGCTACAAATATGGAACAGCCAAGCTTTTCTCAGTAGTGGCAGATGCAAAAATGAGGGGCAGTGTCCACAGGTTGCAGCTTGAGTGGTTCCTATTGAAGCTTATGAGGGTAGGGCAGCTGTGAAATTGGTTGCCCAGAAATGTTGTGGCACCTCTGTCGATGGTAGTTCTACTTCAAGCAAGATTTTGGGTTAGGGATACACGTGTAGAGTTCCTTTCCAGTTAACATTTCCTGGGACTCAGCCATTATGTTATATATTTTTTGGTTTTCCTTCTTTTGTTCTCATCCCTGACTAAGGTAAAGACCTTTTACAGCATCTCACAAAACTGGTGAACTCTGTCTGTCTGGGGTCCTGCTTCATTGAGTCATAGAATGGTTTGGGTTGGAAGGGCCTTTAAAAATCATCTCATTCCAAGCCCACTGCCATGGCCAGGGACACCTTCTACAGGACTAGCTTGCTCAAAACTCCAGTTATCAGTTTGTAAATGTGGACAGCTCATTTAGTGGAAAGTTTCTGAAGCTATCTCTACCATCCCGATTCTGCACTTTTCTGGATCTCAGCAAGCAATGGTACATTTTGATCATATTTTCATATGTGGGGGTTTTTTTCTGATGTGACAAACAGTCTGTCTGTTCATGGAAATGATATTATCCTACCTCTCTTATTCTCCTCAACAAAGAATTTCAGGAATATTGTGACTTTAACCTAGAATATATTATTAAGAAATCATGTAGAGAGGGACCTTTGAAAAGTTGCATCTTGGAACAGAGGAAGATAATCAAACTCCAAATGCTGGTCTTTTTGAATGTAATGTGATTTTATTTTATTTTCAGTCCGGATCTAGATCCCTCTGTGCTTGGGTGAATGCTAGAGTTATTAAAAAGGGAAGGGTAAGAACATGAGAACAGGGGGTAGGGGGTCAGGAAGGAAGAGGTGGATGTTGTAATTGGTAACTGCTGATACTTAAGGTGTGGATCCAAGGTCCCTCAGGACGGAAGATCAGAAACTTGTTCATGTTGTTTTCTAAGCACAAACAACAGACACAGCTCCTGTGCTAAGGGGTTTGCACTTAGAAACACAAAGGTTCCATCCTTTTGCAAGTAAAAATGAGGAACTCTGTCCTGGAAAGATGAAATACCTTGACAAAGGTCACTGTAGTTACCCCTTCTCACAGAAACTTATAGTGGCACAACTCGTGTATTCAGAGTCCAGGGCATTACTGCCAAGTCATGCTTTCCTTTCCCTAATGATTTCCAACAGTCTGGTCAACAAAACAGAGAGCTGGTTACCAGGGAGCCGGCAGAGCCCTTGCCTGTGCGATGGAGGGAGTGTGTGTGTGGATTCGCCGCGCAGGATAAAACCACAGCGCTGCCTTCCAAGAGCCTCTAGAAGTAATTTTCTCTCACTTGCTATCCAGGCAAGCAGCATTCCACCTGTGGATTTGGTACCTTAGAAGTGTCCTGAGCCAGCTGCTGTTTCGGAACCTGCTGTTGCATGTGCAGAAGCTGGAAGCTCTCAGTGGGTGAGCAAAAAGCGATCTTTTCCAAGCACCCTTTGAGGTATATTTGGTTTTTAAGAGTGGATTAAAATTAGTCAATCTCTCTGAGTTAACACTGAAGAATTAGGGAATTAGATGCTTTCTTCTACTTCCAAAGGCATCTATATTATTTTTGCTTGTTCTGGTTATTTAAAATGAAAAAATGTTTGAAAGTCCTATCGCAAGAGAGAAAAATCATTAAAGGCAGTGAATAATTTTGCGAAGCAAGTGTCCCACTGTAAAACCTGACACCAGTGGGGTTTTTTTTCTTTTGTGTGGGAGTTATATTTATGTTCTCCCCTCCTGTCTGTAGTCTCTCCTTTAAGTAATATGGAAAATGTTGGTGCCAAAAAAAAGCTAGGTGAAATATTGATAAATGTGGGAATTGCTTAGAACAGAGGCAAATTAGAATACAGCTGGTTTTCATCTTTTCTGTTAACTTGGGAGGTGGGGGTGTGTGTGTGAAGCATTGAGGCTACTGGTTTATATCCATATATTATGCTCTTGGAGAAGGGGGAAGAACAAGAGTGCTAGGACACAGCTTTTCTTCAGGCTTCTCATCATTATAGATCAACTTTTAAGAAATGGAGGGAATTTTTTTGGCAACTTTTTGTCCCTCTATATGTCAAATACCTCTAAATGCTAGGGATGATATGAGACTAGTTCATGGAATGTTTTATTCCCAAAACAACTTTCTACTTGAAAAACTTTATGGAAGTGGAATGAATGTTCTCCTACATGTACAGCATTGCTGAGATGATGTGATGCTGAGAATTGTGTGTGGGTTAATTCTGGACTGATTATCAGAAAGTATTGTAGTAATAAATACAACTGAAGATTTGAGAATCTGCATACAATATGTTAATGAAGAATGTAATTTAAATTCTTATGTAGAGCAAGGGGGTTTGGCATTGCTGTGGATAGTTCTTTCAAATTGTTAGTTCTAGGGGTGTACAAATAACAAAGTTAGGAATAAACCAGAAACAGGTATCCTGGTATTTTCATAACTTGTATCTGCAGCTCTGGCTATAACTCAGAAAGGCTTGATAGAACTATGGATTCAGATGTGTGCAGAAACCCCATCAGTATGGAATGACATCCGTAGGACCAGAGGGTAAATTAGGACTCTCCAGTTTGAGTAAAAGTCTTGGCTGGAGGCTGAGGGTGCCATAAAACTAGAAATTATGTGGAGAGGGTAAACAAGGAGTAATCAGACATAGCTTCATTTGAATAAAGGGAGAAGTCAGTAAAACTCAGACAACAAGCTTAAATCATCTTTTCTTTTTTTTTTTTACTGATACAAGGCATGTGCAATCGATTGTGGAACTCACTACAATAAAATATCAAGAAGGCCAAACTGGGTTCAGGAAGAGGTTAAATTAATAGAGGTTAAACTCAGAGACTATGAAACACGATGGTCTGACTTCTTAAGTCCATAAACTGCTGACTGCCAGAAGCCAGGAGGGTGTATTTGGGAAAGAATTGCTGTAAGCTTACTCTGGCTTTGTGTTCTTTCCCAAGGCAAGTGCTACTGATGGTCATTAGAGATATGATATGCATAAGAATGAGACATTGGGGCGTTTTTGTGGCTTGCTTTCCAACAGCTCTGGCTGTCTCACTTCATTTACAGACATGATAGTTTGGTAATATTGCACTTAATGATCAAACTACATCCTATAATTTATTATCTACTCCTCTCTTCATACATCAAGGCTCTCGGTAGCCCTGTCTGCCAGAGCTTCATCCAGGAATTTCTCAGTTATCTATTCAGTGTGGCTCCATCAATTTCATCAGAAAGATTGCTTTGTGAGATGCTGATCCCAATTCTGTTTTATCTCTTCTGTAGCATCTGTAGCATCTATATATTCACTTCAGTTTCACTTGCTGTTGCTTTAATCATCTTAGAAACCTCTTGCATTTCTATTTATTGAAGTTATTTACTGTTGTTATCCAGGTATTTAGCTGTTGCTTCCCTGCTTGGGACCCATGCTTCTCTCCAGCTAGCCTTTCTGATTGTCCACTTTAGGTTCTAAATATTCCTCCCCTGGAATAATGGGTGGGGGGAATTTCCTGCTTTTGTCATGGAAGGGATGGAAGTGTGGTGCTCTGGTTCATGTTTGTGGATTTGAAGGAAGTGATACTGTAAGCTGTTAGTTCTGTAAAGCTCCCTTGACAAGTGACAGACAATTGTATTTCACATGGGCAAAATGCCTTTGAGACACGGCTGTTCTGGAGTTTGCTTGTTCAAATCTGTAACTGCCATGAGTGAATTCCAGCCCAATGCCAGTGTCCCATTAGTGGTGTGTGAGCCAGTGTAGTGAAGCTGCAGGGCTGTGCAGATTTGCTAACCTCTGTGGTGCTATGCTCAGAGAGTGTGTATTTTTTTTGCTGCTGTCCCAGAAACTGGGAGTGGGAACTTGGAAGTTTCCCACTGCAGTCAATAGGAAACCAGCAAGTACTTAGGAACGAGAATTGATTTGCTTTCTGGGATCTGGCTCACTGCCTGTTTTTGTGGTTTGTGTCATAGTCCAGCTTTCACACTCCTCTGGGGGTGCAGAGGTGACAGCTTTCCTCCCTGGCCATGCACATAAAAATACAGCTCGCATACAGTGTAAATGTATGCAACCCTAAGCAAGCCATCACGGAGCAGAGGAAATGTTTGTGCCTTCCTAAGAAGGATGTCCTGTTGTAAAATGCTATTCTGATGAAAATGAAAGAACTGTAGATAAACGCAGGACTTTTAAACTAGTGAGACAGTCTTCCCCTTCACAAGGACTGGGTAGAGTTTGGGGAGTGGACAGATACCACAGTTATACTCTATTTTCTATGACTAACTTTCTATCTTTGGGAGTTGTGGAGAGACCTTTGAAAGAGTGCAGCAGCTGCTGCAGCCACCTGAGCTGGCAGGCAGCCCAAAAAAAGAAGCCTTGAGGTGCTGAATTCCTCTCATTCATTCAATAGATGGCTAATTCCAGTGGAGTTGATACAGCTTTAAAGATGAACATTAACTGTTTCATTGTGCATCACAGCAACTAGACAAATAGGAAAGTATGTAATGAAGGTGAGTAGTGTTGTGTTGGGCACTCTTGTAGCAGCTCAGGGTGAGCTAAACATTGGCTTCTGAGTATCTATGCAGCCCCAGTCTGCTCAGTTAAACATTAGCTATTGATGAGCAGCAGCAAACAATGGAAAGTATGAAGTGAATTAAAAAAAATAGCAGAAAGAGATCTTTGTCATAACATTTCATGTGTTTGCCTGTGGGAGGTCTCATGCTCACCAAATTATTTTTCATCCTTGGCAAGCAAAAAGGTTTTGTCTACTCGCTGGATTTGGGGTTGTTACCTGTCTGGTCTGAAGGAGAGACAGCATGCACTTCCTGTCTGGTAAACAGAATTTTGAGATAGGGATGTGCCTGTGGTATTCTGTTACTAACGAAAGTAAAGAATAATTTCTGTACTTCATTTGGGGTAAAACTTTAATCTGAGAGGGGCAGTGCTGTTGCTGTGTAACCTGACTCAGGAGTAATTGGCATTTGGATTAAAAATGGCTTTGTGCTCATCTGAGTTAAGAGAACATGGAGGACATTTACATTAAGTTCATTAAAATAAACCATTAATTAATTTAAAAATTATTGATTAGTTAATAAAATAAAGTTTATTAAAATAAACTATTCTGAGAGGCTGAGATGCATCTAAAAATCTCCTTTCTCTTTCTCTGTCTCAAACATGGCTTAATTCCTCTAATTACAGGTTGTTATTGATATTTGTTGAATTGCTGTTATGTTAAACTACTTCACTGTCCTAATCTGAGGAAGAGACTGATAGTCTCAAAGTTCTTAAGTCTGGAATGAGGTCAAGTGATACGAAAGTAGAAGAGGAAAGTAGTAAAGCTTTGCAAGACATTCAGTGTAGTTACATTATCCATGAAGAAGAGCTCTTGGATTAACATGTAAGTCAGTTCTGCAGAAGCAAAGACAGATAGACATTGGAAACTCTTAACAATACGGGAATGTTAATTCAAATATTTATAATTAGTTATAGCAAAATCCTCTTAGGCTGTGTCCTCCCTCCCTCCTTTTAGAAAATCTTCTTGAAAGCAGATTCTCCTTGTCCAAATCTATCTGGATATTAATGAAATGGTAGATTTTTGCCAAGAGGCCTGAAAGCTCAAATAGTAGATCTAGCCCAGAATACATCTGCTGGACAGCACGATCTGTATTGTAGTCACTGGGCCTTTAATAGGCCTCCAGTTACCCCAGGAAGTTTGAATCACTCCTGAGTTTGTTATCCTGGGTACCCCCTGCCAAGCACTCACCTTCTGGACTGTTCCAAAGGTTTTTCCATCCCATCCTAAGGGGTCTGTTAACCCAAATTCTACCTTTTGGTTAGAAACTCAAACCCACAGTGAAACGCGGCAGTGCAGATTTCTTGTGCACATGTAAAACTATGTCAAGACCACTTTAAAATCTGCCTTGTTTCACAGTCTGCCTTGAGTCATTCCTCTTCCCTGGGGTATCACATGTACTTTCCAAATAAAGGGGCCAAATCCTGTGAAACTTATTGGAAACATTTAAATTTTTGACCTGTTCTATGTTCCACTTGTTCTTGTTTTTCTTAGACTTTCTACAATTGATAGTTCCATTCAGTCTGTCCCATGTTCTTCTAATCAATTCCTGCCTAGATCTTTTTCCACTTGGCTGTTCTTTCAGACTTCTGATCTTGTTGCCACATTTTCATGACTTGTGTTATAAATTTTTTAAAGGGTGGCCAGTATTTCCCAAACTTTCCATATTCCAGTGTCTGAAGCTGAGAGCTGCCCAACCCCATAAGCTGATGCAGTGTCTGCTACTGCCCTAACTGATCCTGCTGACCTTGCACAGCTAAATCTGTGCATCCCACCTCAGAGATGGCTGCACTCCAGGGCTGGGTGTAACAAGTCACATGTAAAACTACAAAAGCTGGAAAGCAGTTTGGGACAAAAAGGGCATATGAATGTGTCAGATATTAACGCCAGTGTTCTGGAGGCCTCACTGTCCCCCAGTAAAACAGGTCCAGATATTGGCTTTGTTCCTCTGTGGCTGAATTCAGCCAAAAGCATTCCTATCCAACTTCTTAAGTGGCTTGAAAACACTGAAATGAATTGCTTTAAACACTAATAAGTAATTTCTATTACTGAGAAGGGTGTATTCACTGCCAGCATGGTACTGGTGCTGAAAGTGGATTACATTAGCCTTTTGTTTGAAATCAATTGAGTTTACAACTCCACTTCAAAGCCTTTCGAGTTTTAAAATAGAGCCAGCAGAAACTGTTTAACAAGTCAATGCTGTCCTGTGATTTTCATTGTTCTAGCTTTAGTTGTGAGAGGGAAAGACTTCATTTTCCTGTACTTTCACTTCACCCAGGGAGTGTGGTGCAGAACAATAAGCAGCCCATTCAGCTTTGCCTTGCCACTGTGTGCTAGGCTTTACCTAGGCACAGATGCCTCCCTTCACATTGCACTGCAATTCCTCCTGCACAGTTTGAGTGTGTTCTCGCTTTAAAGATTGATTTATTATTAGATTGCACTGTCCTTTTGGAGTGTCGCACTTTTCAAAACGTCAGTTATGACGAAGAATCCCTTAACAGGAATTTATGGAAGAGGGGAGCCTTGTAGGCTTCACACATTAACTTGTTATTTCTTTTGCATGAAGGGCGGCACATTCTTTCAGTGACCCAGGGAAAACAAGAGCAGTGGTTTAAAGCATGGATGATATCCTAACATTTCAAAGTAATGGATTTTTCAGACATTGTGTGTGTTCTCATGAATCTGACAAACCGGGAAGCTTTAATTTAAACATCAGCTATTTCTGAGGTGGGGGGAAGCATTGTCCTTAAAGCGGGGGTTTCCCTTTAACCCTCACACAATGAAGAGGCTTCTGTCAATATAAAAAGACAGAAGGGGAAACAGAGAGGGAGAGGGTGAGTACCATTGTTTCACCAAATGTTTGTCTTTGCTTTCTCATTTGTGACTTAAGCAGTGAGAAAGCTGAAGCAAGCGACAAGGTGCATTTTACTCTAGCGAAACGCTACATCAGTCTTGGCCTGCTTTTCAAACCTTCCTTGGTCTGTGGTGTTCCAACTCAGGAGAAAAACTTAGGTACTTTTCAAGGCCCACTGACTTGGAAGAAATTGAGATGAAACATGAAGTCTATGGAAATAAAAATCATAGCTGGTTCCTTTTTAGCTCTGAGTATAATTTGTAGTTTGAGGAGAACGTGTAGGGACTGAGTTACTCCATCTGTCAAAAGTGTGACAGATAATGAAGAGCAACATGCACTGAAATTTAACCTGAGGTGTGTTGAGCATGAAGATTTTCCTGTGGCTCTACCACAGAAGGAACCCCAGACAGTTTTGGATTTCCCCCGCCTCTTTTTCCCTGAGGACAGGGGAAAGGGGAGACACAGACTCATTATACTCTTACTACTAAAAGACCTTTTAAATGCACTGAGAAACTTCCCATGCATGAAGATATATGGTACATATGAGGTACATAGGTGGCCTGTGTATGATTCCAGGAGAGTCTGAAGCAGAGTCTTCCACAGACTGAACACCTGTGTCCTCCTGGATCCTGATTCCTTTGAGGTAAATAAGGCTGGTTTTGCACTTTCTTTCTTTGATTAGAAATTACCTGCTTCATACTATCCTGAATGAAATACTTCAGCTGTGACAAAGGTACTGTTTTCTAAAACAGTTTTACCAGAAAAGTTCTCACTCACTCCACCCCATTAACATCCTGTCTTCTTCCGAGGAAGACAAAGAGACCTTGGTTGTTCTGTTCTTACACGTGGTTTCTCTGACACTTAACATAGACATATAACACCTCTGCCTTGCTGCCAGGAAGACAGAAGCAAATAGAAGCAAAGTTAGAGTGGTCCAGCAGCATGAAATGCTGAAGTTTTGAACAGCCCCATGGCATTTTCTGCTCAGGGCTTCCTTGTTCATATAGCAAATGCAAAAAATACTAATGATGGAGCCAAACAGACCTCTCTGTGTAGAAAGGGTAGCTCATGATAAAGCAGTGTCTCCCTTTGGAACTGTTGTTTCTATAAAGCTTGCATACAGATTTGTTTCATCAAAGTTTCACAGTACTAGCAAAGACAAGAGGGTTTAAATATCAAGTGAGCAAAGCTGAACTTAGAATTTATACTCTGTTCTAGACTGTGTAGAATTGATGATAAGACTGGAGATTGTGAGCAAAGGATACTTGTTTTTGCTTTTTCCTGAAGACTTGTGCAAGGAAGCACGGGTTGGGGGGTGGGTATGTAATAAACCCAGGCCTCATGCTTAGATCTTGGAAAAACATGCTAATATCACAAAATGGCTTTGAATGAACAATAACTGATGTTTACAGATAGTTTCTTCTGTTGGAGTACAATTTGCATCCTAACACAAGCTCTTCATTATAATCCCTGGCTTCCCTGTGCTGGTACAGAAAACACATCAGTGCCTTATGCTGCCAAACACTGTGGTTTTTCAGAAGGAAGAAAAAGGCTTAATGCTATTTGTTCAACCCAGCCAGAGATCTACTGTTTATAATCTGAAATATCATAAAATGTGTTTTCAATTACCTCGTGCATATTTTTAAAGAATTAAATTTCCATCAAAGGATTTTGTGAGCTGTTTGATCTCACTGTGTCTAAAGAGGCCAATCTGACTGGAGATAGTTTTGTCTGAGCACATACAGCACAATTGTAACAAATGTGCCCTTTGAGTGTCTGTGGCTTGAAGAGAAATCAGTCAGTTTATTAGTGAGAGAAGAGGATGGTTGGGGTCTAATTTCTAGTGTTAGCTGTGAAATAAGTACTTAAAGACTGGGTGTGCAAAGGGACTGTGGTTCTTCATGTTATATGACTGCCTTAAACTTTTGTTTTCTTCTGTGTTTATCTGAATATAGTATTCCATTTTCCAGACATCTTTAAGTGCGAGACACAGCCCTACCCTACTGTGAGAGCCTAGAAACAAAAACTTTAGCATTTTTGTTGCACTGAAAAAAGACTGCTTGTGATGCTGTTGTTCTTAGCTCTGTATAAGCACGCAGATCCTTTGCACTGAATAAAATACAGATAAAAAGAAGATAAAGAGAAAAATTATACAGCTTTATCTAGAAATAGTGTCAGCTATTCCATTTCCTACTAGCTGATTGTTCTGCCTGCTATACCAAGTTGTCTTTTCAGTGTCGGACTTTAAACAGTGTAATGATGGAATTCAGATTTCTGCTGCTCTTGGATGGAAACTGCGTTCCCTAAACTAGAAGAGCAAGGTAGAATATTGGGAGCCCACAGTTTTGCCTTCTGTGCTGATACATCTTAGCCAAAGAAACATCTGGAAAAATTAGCTTAGGTCTCAAGAGAGATAATTAGTCCAGTGGATTAGCATGCTCTTGTTGCTATTTTAACTTTGAACTGGCCTGGATATGTCTGTAGAATACTGTACTGCCCTGATGAGGCTTACGTGAGATGTAAGAACACCTCTTCTGTTCTGGTAAAGTAGCTGGTATGTCTCTTTTATCAATTCAGCAAATTAGAAATAATTCACCCACTGCAGTCAAGCATGTGTCATAGCTTTTGATCTCCTTTTCCACCACCCTTTAGTTCTGGGGAATCCTGACATGGAAGCAGAGTTTTTCTTACACATCTTGCTTCTTCCCGTCGCTTACTGCTCACCTTAAATCCAGGTCTTGTTTGGGCTGCACTGAAGATTGAGTAGCTCTCGATATTGGTTTTCTTATGTACCATTTTTAGTCCTCTTAGAAAGCTGTATCTGTCTGCATTTAAGTAATTAATGAAAATATTACACCAAGTTAAACTGAAATTAAGTTGAGAACACTTAATTATGTATGTGTGGTGGCTTTTTATTCACGTTGCTGGCATTGCAATTGTTCCTTAGGAAGTGCTTGTGATATCACAAATAGATGCCAGGTACAAAATAAGCAGTGGTAGGTAACGTTTTGAAAAGACAAAGAGCCTTTCTATGCAGGTCATCCATACTGAGGAGGAAAGAGAAAGCCAGACACTCTGTACAGCAGCAGCACAGTTGTATCTAAACAGAAAGGGGCCTGTTTTTCCAAGGTTTCCAGCTAGTGATAGTAGAGGCAGTAATGAGATACAGGACTGCTTTCCATCTTACTCTGCCAATTCAACTCCAACAGAGATGCCAAATAAGTTTCCATTTAGGAGTTTTTCAGTAGAAAACAGCTTCAGCAAAATCCCTGCTCCTTTTTCCCAATGAAATTGTCTTTCCCATTTTGGGATATTTGCTACCTGTCTGACTGTCAGCAGCATGAAGCAATGGAAGATTTGTATGAATGATGTGTGGAAAATCCCTAACTCATTCACTAGCTGTTCCGTAGTATTTCTGGAAGAGAAAATTGTGACATCTCTAGGGATGGTTTTTCTATCAACTGTGCCTTCACTAATGGGATTAGCAGGCTAAATGCTCCAAATAAATCCATCACTGGCATCAGTTGCATCAGAGGTGATGTTCATCTCTTAATACATCAGTAAAACAACAGCATTTGTTTCCAAGAGTCACTGGAAATGGATCAAATTCAATCCTTATTTTTATCCACACTGTGTTTCAAATCAGCGTTTCGATACAACGCGTACAAACGTGTTATTGTCTCCTGACCTTTGCATCTACTGAAATCTTAAGGGAAATTCCCTCCTATCAGAGCCCTGACTGCAGCACACCATGTTCTGATTCTAGGTGAGTGCTTAATTCCAAGGACTTGTTGACAGAATATGAGCTTTGGTGGGGCAGAGAATTGGGGTTTTTTTCCTTCTTTGTTTTTGATATTTGATTTTTAACCAATATTGTAAGGAGTGCATATGTGCTATTCTGGACCTTATTGCAAGACAGACTCATGTTTGGTAACAGTCACTTGTTAGATCATGTATACGGGAGTGGAATGTGGGTGACATAAAATGGGATGTTACATCTGGGAAAGCAGCTTTGGAAATGTTTTGGGGAAACATTTTGGGTGAATGGTTTAATAAACAACAAAATACGGTTTGGTTTTGTGATGCTGTAGGTAAGAGATCTGATTAAGCCCTACTGGACATGTAGAGAAGTGACAGGAAAGTCAAGGAGAACAGAGGTGGGGATGTTATTTTTTTGTAACACAGTGGAGGTAATGATACACTTAGCATATCCAATTCTAGTAGCTACAGTTCACAGAGGCTGAAAGCGGAAAAACTTCAGGAAAGAGAGAAAAGAATGGTGCATTGTCTGGAAAAATGCTGTGAAGACGGAGACTAAAGCTCAGTCTTTTAATGTTTCAAAAGGATAAGAACATGACTCCAATTATAATTGTACCTACCTGGACAGAAAGTTACTGATGGTAGAATTAGACCCAGAGGTTGCAGTCTGAAGGAGAGTTTAATTTTCAGTAGAACTGAGATGCCAAAATGTTCAACGATCTTAAAAAGTAATAATATGCCTTTAGAGACATCTGAGGGTGACTGGAACATATGACTAGGTATGTCATGGAAAAATTGGAGTATCCAGCCTTAGAACACAGGACAAGGATAAACCTTTAAGCTTTAATCCCACTTCTGCAATTTTTGAGAATGCACTTTGGTCAAAAATGTTATAAGTGAGGACAAGTGTGTGTGTCTGCCCAGGACATGCTGAAGTGTAGGATTTGTCTAGAAGCAGCAAGGGTAGCTCAGGGAAGTGTTAGTTTGTTGTGCAAAATAAAGAAACTTAAGGAAAACTCAAGTTTCATAGGGGTGATTTGGGTTATTTCATCCACTGCAATGGTGACCTTTAAAAACAGTCATAGTAATTTGACTGGAGAGAGCCACAAACGGCAGCTGGGTAGTATTACTGAAGGTGTGTCAAGCCACAGGAAGGACGGCTGTCTCCTTCTGTCAGGGCTAGGGGAAAACTGGCAATCTTTTAAAATGCCTCAGCTCATACTCAAATTGAAACACAAAAGAGAAATAAGCTGTCTTTATCCTCAGTCTGGCTGAGTCGTCAGCTACTGATAATGAAAACATATATGGTATTGCACAAGGAGAATGACTAATTTTTTTAGGAGTAATTTGCAATCTTTTAAAGAGAGTTGACACTGTATCAGTTACAGGTAAGCCTATATAACAGCTAATTATGAATGTGTAGATCTGAGTTTGAGATAAAAAGCTGAAAAGCAATCAGGTTTTATTAAGCAAAATTATCAAGAGTAACACCCCAATATTTCCACCACTGAATGAAAAATTATCCTGTGCTCGTGCTTTTCATGTGAACACATTCTTTTTTTCAAGTAATCTCGAAAGATTAATGAGATTGTTTATGCCAAAGTCAACAAACCACCCTGGGTGAAAGCTGTAAACATTATCTTATTTATTTTGGTTGGAAAAGGCCTTGGTCTCACTCAGACCCATGGAAATTGAATAGTGTGATGATTGGCACAGTGCAGAAGCATTTAGGCTAATAGGTTGAAGTGACAAATACATGTGGAAGAAGGATGCACTGGAGTTCTTGGATAGTCTAGGGAAGAGATCATCTTAAGAGAGGTGGCAAATTCTCTTCTGTAGATGCTGTCAGTTTCTTCTCCTCACTCTTCTTGTGGACTTTTTGTATGTCTCTTGGAAATATCCAGAGGCAAGGAGTAGTACAGCATGTTTTCAGACTGAGGGGTTTTTTTTGCTTTGTCTGTGTTCCCGAGGCTCAAGCATACGTGCAGTTACCCTCACTCAGTCCCAAATTAGGAGCTGGATGCCCATGGTTGTGCTAGATACATCTCAGGGTAAAAGGGAATATCTTTGTAGTTATTCAAAATCTCATGGGGACTAGGAGGGGTTCAGGTTTATTTCTTTACTAGCAGTGGCACATATTTTTGCCAGATTAATTAACAGCTCTGATTAATTAAAATCCTGATTAAAGGGACATTCACTATATTTTATGTGATTGGACTTTCCTTCCCTGCCCGCTCCCCCTCCAAGTATCCCTTCAGTGCAATAAAGAAGAACATCGACTCCCTTTAAGAGACTAGATTAAAGGAACTGTACCTCTTCAGAAAACTGATGCAAGTCACTGTAATCCTTCCATTTCCCTCTCATGAATGTCTGCTTCTCAAGTGGATTTAGAAATCCCCAAAGAATTTTAGATAAACAAGATTATATTATGAAGTCATTGAAAGGAGAAGCAATGAACTATTATGTGCATTAACTATGAAAAACATGAGAATTCTAGATGAAAAGTTTTTGCGAATTAGAGTCAGCAGCTTTTAAACTACAGGAATGTCTGATTTTCTTTTTCTTCCTTTTATGATTAAAAATAGAATCTGGTGTAGCCTTCTTCTGGTTAAAGATATGTCAGTGACTGCATTTTCAGTTATTGTATTTTCCACTGTTCATGGGTGTCTGGACCTCTAAATTGCATCTATATCGAACTCTTGAAGGCGATAGCCCCATTCCTGTAAATTCGTTAATTTGGTACAATTTGGATCTTGAATCCTTTAAAGGGCTGTGAATTAAGCTTACAATGAGTCTCCCTTTTCCCTATAACTGGGTGATGTCATTGCAGGCATCAAGAAAGAATATGAATAGAGATGGAGCAGCCAAAATTCACAAGACCAGAAGATGTTAATTTTTTTTTTCTTTGATTAGAGGTTCATTTCAGAGAAGTAAGTACATTTTTCCAGCATTTAAAGACATTGGGTTTTTATTTAGTTTTTTTTTTCCCCAAGTTTGGCACTAGTGAGAGGTCAGGAGCTGACAAAAACTGGTCATAAGCAGGTATTGCTTAACCTGTTTTCTCTTCTTGTTCATGCTGCAATAGTTTCATTGCAGAGCCAGTCTCTTGATCCACGTATGATAAAATGCAGATATTTTGATCCTCCATCAGCTGTAAAATCCTGGTTTCTTTGTGGTTTCACATTTCTGGTTTGCATTGCAGTGATAAATATGCATATTCAACAAGAAACAAAATAGCAATTGTACTGAGTAAAGGCAAGTCAGGATAGCTCCTGGTATTCAGAAGAAACTCAGCAGTTCAAGTTACATATCACCATTTCTGTCCCTACTGAGTAGAAACATAGAATGTGCCAAGAATAGGCAATATCTGACCTGCAAAGGAGGTGCTTTGGTGCTGGGTTGTCAACACTGGCTTAATTGGATCTTTTAGTGTATGGGTTTTTCCCTCTTATTTTCATTGTTATTCCTGAGCCGGGGGGGTTTAGGGGGCTACAAAAGTGTTTATCACTCCCTGGTTGTCTCACGTGCACGGTCCCTCATGAAGAGAGGAAGCTGGTTAGAGGTGTAGCCTCGTGCTGACAGTGACACCCCCAGCTTAAGCACAGCAAGGTGCCATCACTGCCTGTTGCCAGCAGACTCTGAGTCTTCAATAAAGAAAATACACCAGTTTCCAGAATGTTAATGCAGTACCCTTATTAGCATAAAGTTCACCTGGCTGTTTTCAGATGTCATTTTTTCTTTTGGTATCCTTTCCCAGTGAATGAGATTTATCATGTACTTACTCCTTAGCAGTTGATATGTAGCCCTAACTAGGGTCTTTCATGGAATCAATCCAGTTTAGAAAATTGGCTTGAGCCTGGAAGTTAAACCATTTGTTAGAATGGAAAATTAATACTCTGAAGCTGATTTTGATTGTTTTCCTTTAAAACCGTGGAAGACATTCTTATGCGCCACTTTTCCTTATTGATTTGTGTTAGTAACCTCTGTGAAAGAAATTATAATACATATATATATAATACTGGCTCTAATACTCATGACTTGAATGCTCTGCACTCAGCTCAGCTCAAGAGAAGCCACTATGCCATGGATAATTCTCTTCTCAATGTGATCAGAATGAAAAATCACACTACAGAAAGCAAATGATTGTAGAAGATGCACTAACAGGAAAACTGCTTGTTGTGAGAAGAGTTTACGACTGTAAATCTACCCCTCATTTTAAATTTCTTACTCATATTCCCTTACAGAAAGGTTTGGTCTTTTAAGCATATTAGTCTCTGATACTACGTATGTAGTAGTACAAACAAGTTGTCTGTTTTCTTTATAGATGAGTAAGTTTGTCTCCAAAGTATTTTGAAAACACTAGAATCTTTTTCTGGTTAAATAATTTTTGATTGTTGAGTCTCTAATGTAATGGTAAGCATATGGCCGAAATTATGATGTCCTTTGTTGCTAGAAAACCTGTTTCCTTCTTAAACATAACTAATAAAGTGACCAGTGAGAGCAGAAAATAAAATGGGAAGAGACAAAAGGTAAACCCAAATAAAGGATTCTGTAAGCAATTTGGGTTGGAGAGTTCAGGTTAACAGATGTCTTTCTGCAAGAGGCATTGTAAAGGGTGTATTTTTCCTGATGCTTTAACTAACAACAGATTTGTCTGATTATTTATTCTGTTTATTTGTAAACAATGCAAACCAGTGTCACCCTGTGGATGAACTGAGTAACTTGAAGCAGATGTCTCACTTAGCCATGTTTATGTGCCTAGATTTCATTGGATGTCTGTTCCTGAGCCTTAAACCTGTCAGCAGTGCCCCACTCTGTGTTATAGTGGTGTTTCTCATGCCCTGTAAGCTTAGAACCAATCACTGCCATTAAAACATTTATTTTCCTCAATATTTGCTTAACTCAAATACAAAAGTATACCACTTCTACTCAGATGCCAATAATATTACATCCAAAGACTTCACAAGACCATGTTTCTTCTGACTGAAACTTGTACTAAGATTTTTTTTTTAATCCTTGTTCCGTGATTATTGATTCATTTCGATTTCAACCTAGGTCTGCAAACTTTCTATTACTTTTGTAAGTAGACCCACTAAATTAATAAAGAGCTTTATGTATATGTAAGACTACAAATCTTGCAACAAAGTCCTTAAGGAAAAGCACTGACATAAACTAGGACTAGGAATTAGGGACAAACAGCTGGTATTTTCAAACTGCTATGTTTTCTATGGTTTGCAATTATCTGTTTCTTGTATTTAACATTAACAATACAAACCTCCCACTGATTCTTTTTTTCTTCCAAGATGTAAAATTACTTAAAAAAACTCTTCAGCAGTTTATGGCTAAAAATCAACTTAGATATCACCAAAGAATGAGGGAAGAAATAACTTTGTAACAGCACAGATAGCTTGAAAAGGCTAGAAAACTGTAAGTAGACATTTATGGTTTTTTCCTTTTTCTTACCTGAAGCTACATGTCTTTGTGAGGAGCTTGTTTTTAGTTTATGCTGAACACTGAAAATCCTTACCTTTTTGGAACAGTAAGGACATCTACAAGTTATTTAAGTGACGTACAAGTTTTTTTGCCTGTAACAGATCATTTAGGGCTCTGGTGATTTGAATCTCCCATGCAAAAGACACAGCAACTCTGCATAAAAGGGGTTAAAACATGGGCAGCACTTCAGTCTAAAGAAAGTAGTAGTTAAAACACACATAGCATGGGGAAATCTGGCAAAAAGAAAGCCCACAAAAATCCTTTTCTACTCTCTGGGAGATTTATAAGGTACCACGGGACCTTCCCAAAGTGAATTTAAACTATTTTAAAAATGCAGCAAGATACCAGGAAAGTTATCGCTAACACTTTTTTAAACTTAGGTCAGGAAGACAAAGAACTTAAACATTTAAGAACAACAAAATCCAAATCCTCTGGTCCTTGAAAACAATTTCTACTTTAAAAACAAAACAGGCACGCTTGGGGAGGAGCGTTTCATCAAATACTCTTCCAACAAGGTCCAGTTACTATAAGAATACTTTCTACTTTCCTGGATGGATGTGTTGCACAGAAGAATAAAAGACTGTAACTGATGAAGTTTGCCAAAAAAGCATGATCAATATTCTGTTAAATCAGGAGAACGTTCCCATTCATTTCAACAGAACTTGAACGGGAAGTATGAACCTTATTTTAAGTTGAAGCAGGTTGAATACTAAAGCTAAATATGAACTTGTTCATTACATGTCAAGTTTTGACCACTTGTTTTAAACTTGCAGCCCTTGTGAATATCGGGTCTGTTCTTTCACAGAGCTGAGGCCTGGCATGTAATAATAAAAATTTATATATTGGCCTTCAGCTGTCTTGCTACAAGAATGCAGAGAACAATTCAGGCCCTCATAATATGAGGACTTGCTTTCATGATTAGTTTGATTCAGAAGTGCAACCATGTTGAATTGCCCTGTGCTGTGAAAGAACTTTTTGACAAGAAGTTGCTCTGCCTCTTGTTGGTTTTTTTTTCTTTTTAAATAGCTATTATTTCTAGTTTAGTTCATTATTGTTTCTGGATATTGCAAAATACACATGCTAGATCTGGGAAGGCTTTTTTAAACAGCTTAAACCAAGATTTTATCTCCTGTGGCAGGGGCTGTTGCTAAAATAAACACTTGCTTATTCCATAGACCTCTCTCTGGTCTCTTTAAAGACTTATCTGATAATTTTCAGTAACTACAATTGTGTTTTGGTGCTCGTCTCTCATCTCTTCAAAGTCATGCTAAGAGACACCAGCCATCACTAGCAGTGCTTTTTATAGAAAGTTTCTGTCATGGTTTAATGTGACATGGTTTAAGAGAAAATTAACTCTATCTCCGTCAAAACCAGGGCAGCATCTAAGCTTATAAAGCAAGAGGGTAGAAGTGCAATTGGCACTGTTTCGTAGCAGGATCTTGAAGATTTGAGGTTGGTTCCTGACAATCCAGTGTGGCTTTAGTTCCTGTCTCCCTCCGATGTGAGAAGAGATTGCCTTGCTGCTCTCCTGGCATCTGTTTGGGTCCTGTGCTGCCCCGAGGCAGCGGAATATTGCTGAGTGTTGATACTTCCATTATTCCCTTCTTGCTTCCAAATTTCTTTGATCATTGGATCCACATGGTTGATTGCAAGTGGAATTAGTATCACTTTCAGCCTCAAGGCTCGTTCAATTTAGCATGTCTCGTCCTTCATATGTATTCAATATTAAAGCCTCCTATTGAACTGAAAACAAACACAGTGCATTTGTCTGCTTAATTCATTTTACAAGCTTCTAAGATTCTCTGCTGCTGTGTCCCAGATAACATACATTTAAAAAAATCCAGGAGAAGGCTAGCTTCACTTCTATGAGGCTTTGTGTGGCACAGCAGCAAAGCAGCCACTTGCTGAAATGGACCAGTAGTTTTTAAGCTGAAACTATTATTGTGACTAGAGCAGCAAGAATCTCTGCAGCTTTACCCATTCAGGCTCAGCATGGATCTGTTTTATCCTGTTTATGCTTGATGTGGTTTTGCATTAAGCTTGGGTTTCAAATTCAGAGAAAAGCCAATACTGGAAGGAAAAACTTGCTGTGATTAGGGATGGCAACGGTAACTGAAATGTTTGCCAACTTCAGGAAACTGGCCTAAGTTTTAGACTTACAAGAAACGATTTCAAATTAGGCAATTGTGTTCTTTATTCAAGTTATATTCTAAGGATTTCCACTTGTAATATCAAAAACCTGTAAAGGTTGGTTAGCTTCTCATTTTCTTCCAAATCTCTCTTCATGCATAAATAAATTCAGATAGTGTCTGTCTATTCTAGCACAGGAGCAACTACCTCTTTGTAGTAAGTGGTTAATAATTGCTTTGGATATCTCATAGACATAGATAAATGTGCTGGGGAAAGTTGTTCTTGTCTGTTAAACCAACAAACCCATTCTTATTTGGAATTCTGCTGCATCCTGTTCTTTGTTCTTGCTGTTATTCCCCACCAGAAACTTAAAAATAGGAAATAGGGCAGTAGCGAGTTTTTTTGATAGCTGTCCTAAGTGGAATTGTCCATTTATTTTTTTCTCTGACTTCACAAAAGAGAATTTTTTTTCCTGTATGTTCATGAATTTGTGTGTTAAAAATACTGATGCTTTCCTGGACATACTTTGTGACATCATCTTTAGAATCCTAGGAAAGCTGTTCTCCTTGTCACTTGTGAAGTGAATCTTTCAGATGTTTGCTGTAGAACAACACATAAGCAACAATGCTGGGAATCAAGTTCAGAAATCTGGAAGTTTGGGTTCCCAATCCTCACTTCAAATTACTAGATTTTGTGTAGAATTTGCCTGGCTTACTCTGTTTAAAAGTTAATTTTTAAAGCAATACAAAGATGCTTTGAAATATCTCCACTATTGAAAACAGGAGCATCTATTTGATCTAAAGTAGAAAACGCTCACTACCTGCCTCTGGTTTCAGATAACCAAGTCATTCCAAACACGAGGCTGTTGCCTCAGAGGCAGAAATTGTCCATTGTCCTGTACCTCACCAGGCAGATTCCTGGAGGCTGGTTTTTCCTGTCAGATAAGAAATAGAATAAATACTACAGGGTCATGGTGATTGCAGATCTCACAGAACTGTAGTCCTGTAGTTCAAGATTAATGGGTTTACACTGAGCTGCCAAAACTTTTACAGAAAGATGTGCTACCAGATCCCTGGCTGGTGTAAGCTGGCTCACTTCTGTGGCCCTGTGAAAACAGGCTGATTTAAACCAACTTAAATCCTAGGTCCATATCTTAAAACATCCCTCTCCCTTACGGAAACATAATAGTAATCTTAAAAGCATTATTGTTTGCTCAAAGGTTGGGCTCCATGATCTTGAAGGTCTTTTCAAACCTTAATGATTCTGTGTTGTTAGAGAAGGGATCCATGGCCACTGGAAAAAGTAGCCAAGTGGTTGTGCCTACAGGAAAAGTAGGAACAGTTGAGGAATAGGGGAAATCTTTCTGTGTTGTGACCTGCAATGTTACATAGCAGGAATTCCCCTACAGACCTCCAACTTGCTATGCAAACAGGTCTTTGTGCTTTTACTGCCACCTTAGCTTCCTGTGCTATGGATCCTGGAGGTACTTCCTGAGGGTTTCGAATTTGCTGATACTTGTCAAAATCATGCTGTGTTGATTTGGAGTTGTTTAGTGATACATGTAACTAGTCTATATTTTCATCCAGTCTTATTTTTATTAATTATCTTATATTTATTCTTCTGACTTCACAGCTAGATTTCTCAGAAACGATACCCGATGTTAAAAAAAACCCCCACCTTGTTCTGATGCCTTTAAATGTAATTTAGTCCTCTTTTAATTTTTTTCGTTGAAACAACCAGGTGTTTAAGTATTTTATTTCTCTTAATTAGTGCTTGTACTCAAAAGTTTTTCGACAATAAAGTTATTTTGCATGTAGTTTTGGGGCCGTCTTTTAAATCTGAAGCCTAAACATTCCGTGATCAGCAGACTTAGATATGTATCACGAGGTGTAAATATTCCAGGAATTTCCTCAGCAAGACCGGTGAACTTTCTGTTTATGTACCTTTGCAGTTTTCAGTGAAATTATTTCTGCTCCCTATTTATAGACGCTGGATATAAATTGTCTATATAATTGTCTTTTATTGAAAAAACACTGTTTTAATTATCTCCATGAGAAACCAGAATTTTCTTCTGTAACAGGCCAACCCGCCTTTTGCTAGAATTGTGTCCATGCTGTATCTGAGGGTACATTGGAAAAAGCAGTTTTCTCTCCTTCTCTCTTACCTTCTCAGTACACTGAGATATTTTTTGTCTAAAAGAGAATCTTATGTGCCTTGCAGAACTTTCATTTTAACTTGACACTTTCTGTGACAGTTTCGTGGGGTAACCTTCTGGTTGTTCCTGGTATAAAATGATATGGGTTTTATTGATATTTTCTCAATCCCCCCTCCAAGATTTATAAAATTCTTTGATATTTTTTATCTCATTGATACTAATCAAAGATCACTTTTCCCATTTCTTTTATTTCCAAATTAATTAAGAACCTCTTGTTCATGGACACCTAGAACTGAGGCATACTGCTACATTTTAAATTGATAAATGAATCCCTGAGGCACATCTGGTTTGGAGTTTCTCTGCAGAGTTCAAAAGGGTACCCAGTTCTAAACTGGTTTTCAGAGCCTGTAGAGCTCTGTATGGAGCACACAGGACTCTCCTGGCAAGTGCATGTAAATGAAGAGCTTGCCTTGGACCTGGTTCCCTTTTCAGGTCTCACTGGAGGCATTGGCAGTTTCTCTACTGACTTCAGCAAAATTGAAGTGAGACATTGCTCACTTGCTGCCTTTTGCTCACCGCCACTGTAGTGCTCATGGAATAAAATGTATGGCCAGGAAAGAAATACAGAAACTGGCCAGGTTCTGCCCTTTGTCCTCATGGCTGAAATTGGTTGTCAGAATAAATTTAACAGAGAGAGGTCAAATTTTAATCTCAAGGCTTTAATATGCTCGTCTGCTAAGAAGTGTAACTATCTCAGTGTTGAAGTGTGACCTAATTTAAGGGGAGTAGAGGGATGATTTTCTTAATTTGTCATTAAAGAAGAAATCTCTGAAGGGATCTACATGCAAAGGGAACCTGGAAAAAAAGGATGAAGAAAACGCAATCAAATTTTGTATATGCAAGAAGTATACCAGAAAGGCAATGGGATGTGAGGTGTCAGCAGCATTTAAAGAACTAGCTTTTTCCATGTGTTTTTTTTTAAATCTTCTTTAATGCTTTATCTTAAAAAAAAAGTGAAGAATGCATTTCTCTGTTTCTAATATCAACGTTGCACATTTTTATTCACATCTGTGTAAACACTTGGATAATTGGCATCTTTCTGACCTGCTCACTTTCAGTATTGGCATGCAGAGCAGTTGTTGGGATTTCATATACAGGAGAATTGCCCTAAACTGGCAAGTAGACAGATTGAGTGAGGCACTTGGGTGGGGAGAAATACAAAACCCTTTGCAAACAACAAAGCTTCAGAAACGGGAGGAGGGACTTGTGGAGAATGACTCTTTAACAACCAGATTTGTGGATGAAAGTCAGTCAA
This sequence comes from Gymnorhina tibicen, assembly GCA_013399875.1. Classification (NCBI taxonomy): domain Eukaryota; kingdom Metazoa; phylum Chordata; class Aves; order Passeriformes; family Artamidae; genus Gymnorhina; species Gymnorhina tibicen. Next base: position 613,019 of record VXAZ01007005.1, read on the forward strand.
AAGAGGTTTGTATGAAACTCACTCATTCTTGGATCATTTTTTTGTTCTTATACTGGGGACAGGAGGGGAAATGAAAAAAAATGTCCTAAAGTTTCTTTAGTTAAAACTGTGAAACTAAAAAATTGAGCTATCATGACTCTGAGCCGTAGTGCCAGTATATCTGAATATTGGTTGGTCTTTGGCAGCCTTCATCATGTTTTCTTTCTTATTTTCTCTGCCTGTGTGACCCGTAATCCTCCCACTCCCTGGCAACTTTTTGTTTCCTCCGAGTTGTCTCTTTCATCTCCTGTTGATTTCGTTTTCCTTCTTAGTCTCTTCTTTTCTTTGTTTTTAATTTTAATTGTTCATTTCCTTCTCTATTCCATCCTTTCTAGCGATCATCTCTGCCTGGCAGTGTATTCACCTCCTACCTTTCACTGCCTGTGAGGAGAGCTGGGCCAGTTACTTGTTAGACAAGTTGATGTGACTTAAAGGATCAAGTCGTTGTAGAACATCTTCACAAAATCATCACAGTGCTATGTCTGTTGAATTGGGGCCTTTAAGAAAGGGATAGAAAAACATGGTGTGCTTGATGGAAATATTTCATTATTGCTACCAGTTTTTCCCTGCTGATAGAGTAAATGTTGATATGCTCATTGGATAGATATAGTGTGTAAAGAGGGGCTAAGGACTGGATAGGGTCCAAATTTCATGAGAAGAGTCATCCTAATGAAGCTCCAAGCAGAAGAAGGAAAACAGGCCCTTGTGTCTCAGCTGGAAGCAGGCTAGTCAGGACAGACCTGGATTTCAGATAGTCCAACCATTCCTCTGTCCATACAAGCCCCATGGAAATGTAAGTTCCATACCATTGATTCACATTTGAATATTTTTATATGCACTTTTAAGCTGTTAGCTTCAAGAACACCCATTGTGTGCTTTTGTAGAACATAGCTGAAGAAATGTGATGTAATCTAAGTACCTTACTGTAATTCTCTACTTTACAAATCCAGTAAAAAGTATGCAAAAGAACTTTTATATGCAATATGGTGTTTGAATGTAACAGGGCAGTTTATGTTTGAAAATGGAGATGTCTTTAAAGGCATTAATATCTCTGCCTGCATGTCCTACTCTCTGCAGTCTCAAATGAAAGCTGTGTTCACTTGGTATCAGAAATGGACATTTGGTTGAGATTTACAAACTGATGCTTAAGTAAGATTAAATCAGATTCCTTCTGTCTCACTGCTTCTCATTAAGCTCTGCAAGGTTAATGATTTATATATTGATATTGTTGTCATTTTCATAGGCTAGTTTTTTTTCACCATATAGCAGTTGTTTCTTTTCAGATTTATAGTGTTCTCTACAGAGTAAGAGTTGTCTTGCTGGCCCATATCCAGCATGTGAAAGTCCTATATTGTAGTTCAAATTTAACATCAATTGTTAGATGAATCACAGAGTCATGGGCTTGGAAGGGACTTTAGAGGGCCATCCAGTTTCTCCCATATCCAAGGCTTAATCAACTGTACGTGTAGCCCTGACAGACATTTGTATGACTTCCAGCACTGAAGACTCCACAGACTCCTGGAGCAATCTCTTCTAGGAGTGCTTCAAGTCTTAATTATTAAACTTTTTCCCGTGTCTAAATTGTCCGTGGTACAATTAAAAGCTTATGACTTCACTTCTTATTTCCCATGTACTTGAGAATAAATTTGTCTTCATTTTCTTTGCAGCAAGCTTTTAATTGTTTGAGTATAATCACCACGTTAACTTCACCTAGTGGGGTCCTTATGGGGAATTATTCAGTTTAAGAATTTGTAAAAATGCTACCACATTTTCTTTAATTGAAGTCCCAGGTGGTTTAGGCTTGAAATGCAGCAGGTAGCACTGGATGCAAAACCTTACTACCTGTGAGAAGAGCAGACAGATGTCTTCAGTGTTAGGAGTTGGTCTTGTTTGGTTATCTCATTGTTAAAATCTGGACAGTAGAGGTAGAGTAGAAAAGAAATCCCCAGCTTGAAGGATGCATGTAGGGGTTCACATTTAATCATCCGAAGAGTGCTTAAACTTCTTGATCTCTCTTACAGCTCTCTTGGAATGGCACTCTTAAAGGTTTCACTTCCATCAATCTATGGATAGAAAGGGGAAGAAAGTCACAGGAACATGTCCCGTGTCAGATGGGGAATGCGGGTATTGTGGGCCAACCATTCTGTCTGATAGACATTGCCTTATCCCGAAACTTTGAGAGCTGTTACCACTGTAGAAAAAATTAGGAACTGTCATTGTATAGCCCCATCTCACACCCAGGTTATAACTTTTTGTGCAAGGTGGTATTTCTCTTTGTTTTACAGTGCCAAATACATTGTTAAGGATTGATGTATACCCAGTGGTTGTTGGAGTGTGCTGGTTTGCATGCATGAAAAAACTTCTCTTTCCAGAAAAAATAAACTTGCAGGAGAGCTTAGAGACTGAGTTTTCTGACAGTTAATGGGACTTCATAGAATAGAAGGCAGCTCAGAATTTGGCCTTGTGCTGAGTATCTCAGCATGGAGGACCAGTGGCTCTTTCAAATGAAGAACTAATTCCTTTAGTATTAAGTATTTGCAATATAATTTGAAACTTAGTGGTGTTTATCCACGGCCCTGTCTATCTCTGGCTGAAATCAACAGGTTTCTTTCCAATGTTACCCCAGGGTTCACACACCTCAGCCAGTAGAGAACACGTGTTCATTTTCCCAAATGGTTTAGAACTTGGCAGACTTGGGTCTGTCTTTGTTTTTTTGAGTTCTGGATATATTTGAAACTAAAGCATAAAGCAAAATTTAGAGGCTAAGAATTCTGTGGTTTATGAACCACTAATCTTCCATGACTCACCTTTCATGCAATTTTATGGCCCTACTGGCTTGGAAATAGGCAACAGCAGTTGGCCACCTGCAGCATCAGCATCAAGGAAAGTTAGTGTGGTAACTCTTTGAAATGTGGAACCTAAAAAAAAGCCCCAAACCAACAGAAATTTCACTGTAATATGCTGATGTAGCATAACCTTCCACCACTGCAAAGACATCGCAACAACAGGACATTTTCTGTTCTTCTTTTTATTTAAATCAAAGGGTAGGCAGACCTCTCAAAACTTGTACCATGCTAATGTGCACCAGAATAAAACCTGTTAGCTCTGCTAGAAGCCTTGCTGAAACCTGCACTCAGCTAGAAGGAAGTACCGTACCAAATAAACAGGAAATAAGACTTTTCTTTCTTTTTAGAAGTCGAATTCTTTTTATTCAGTCCTTGGTTCTTTGAGATCTTGTTTTTACATTTTCTTTTACTGTCTCCCAGCTCTATAATCCTAGACGAAATAATTGAAACACTGAATCATTCTTCTTCCTCAATACTGAGAGAGTCAATATATATAAATTAGTTCTAAGGGACTTGGATGGAAGGTATTGTTTAAATGCTAGCAAAGCAGTATTGTTGGGCTTGTGTATATTGAGTATTAAGGTCTGAAGCCAGAGCTGTAGTTGCAAATTTGTCTCGTGTACTTGAAACTTCATGCTTTTATCAGCTTATACTAACAAGCTTCGCATCCACTGGCACTGAAAATTATTCTAGAATTGCAAGTTGCATTTCAAGAGGATTTCAAGAGCCCCTCTTCCAAATGTTTCAAGTAAGCCCTCTTAAATACATTCTCATCTGGGGTTCCCAGCTGATGCTCAGGTATTCTGTGGTGTTCAGTCACTGGTGACACATAGAGGTGAGTTGTGGAGAAACAGTGAGAAGATGACCTGAAACAACTATCTTCCTAGTGGTTTCTCTGCTGCTTGCATCAGTGTATGTCCTGAAAGGCAGCACAGTACTGGGAAAATTACTTTCCTTCCTGCAAAAAAAGGTTAATAGTCTGGGTCCTGCTGTTCAATGATCAAGGTCATACCCATACCCTGAAATGTCCCTGAATTTTGGATGGTCTTTGTCACATGCGTGTTTCTATCATAAACACCAACTTGTACCAGTTATTTTGTACTTGTCAAGCCCAAGATACATGACACAAATTAAACACAAAGGTTTATTGGTAAGATGAGGCCTGGTGCAATCTCTCTTCAGATACTCGAAGTGCATGCTCTGCATATCCTGAAAATCCTACTTTAAGGACTGTGAAAAGTGTTACTAGAAGTTTGATCCTATGTGAGACCAGCTGCCAGTGATGAAATTCAGATTGAGATTTTTAGTCCAAACCTTCTCTAGACAAAGTGTTTGGATTTTGGTATATGTTGAGTACTAGAAATGATCCTTTAAAGGAAAACCAGTAGAATTTTATTGGCAGTGACCCGCTGCTTAGTACACTGAAAACCTTTCTGTAGATCTTGCCTTTTTCTTTTTTTTTTCTCTTTTTAAATGTTGCTTATAAACTAGAATTGTAGGAGGTTTTGAAGTCAGATTGAATTACTCTTCCCAGTGTGCTTCTATAGGAAGCCCCTTTGGAATCAGCAAGAGCAAGCCCAACCTGCATCCCGTTTCCCATCTGGGTTTCCCTCTGGCTTCAATTTGCTGCTATAAAACAGTTCTTAGGTATGGATGCTGTACTGAACCTGCCCAATGCATGTCACATTTAGTTACTCATATTTCTTCTAAGATAACGACTGCAAAGAAGCTGTTTCTTGTGGTTTCTCTTGATTTACTGCTTCTTAATCTGATGCTTCAAATTAAACCTGAGTCTTCAAATGTCACTGCATTGTTTTAAGACATGTTCAGCTGCTTTGTAATGAGTGTGTTCTTTCTTACAGTTTAATGCTCAGTGGTTATGGAAAAATTGAATAATGTAGCATGTCTGTTTATAATCATGATTCTATGTTATCAAAGGTACACGTTTATTTCTCGCTTTTCTTTATATTTCTACACCCTTGTACCTGAAATACCATTTGCAGCTGCTTTGATTTATCAATAAGCGTTTAAGGTGCAATTGTTCAAGGGCACACATGAGGGCTCATGTTAGACATTCCATTGCAGCCACATGAACTACTGAGAGTAAGTGAAGTTAGATATTTTCACAGATCCAGTGTGCCTGGTGTCTTTATTTAGTACCCTAAATAGCACTGATAAACAGAGGAAAATTAGAGGATGTTACAACTGTTTGTAATTGGAAGAAAGTCATCATTGCTAATGAATTTTTCCTAGGCAGCACAGACATGTATGGAGGGCATGATTTTCCTTTAAAAGAACATGGGTTATTTTTCATTTTGTTTGTTTTCTTATAGGATTTATACAAAAAAAGGTTTTGACTGCAATCCTTGTCCTTTAATAAACCTGGCTTTAAATAAATGTAGGTCACTTAGCATCATCTTGAGATATTCTTTTACATAAGATCAGGATGAAATTCGCCGTCCATCTGTGTGATTGTACCATGGAAACCATTTCAGTTTAAAGTCCATGCTGTATTAGTTATGCAAATATAATAAAAGCAAAAAGTTTATTGATTAGACAAATAGATTATTTTCTTACATCTCTCTCCACTAAAAATGAAGTTCTGTGTCACTCAAGCTGTGTAATATTTTCTAGTCTCTTTTAGAGACTTATCATCTGAATATTAGTTATGAAGTTTGTTCTGAGTCACACCACATTAGACACTTCTACCTACAGATACTTCTACAGTAGCCACTGTTGTGATTTTCATATTCAACAAAAACTAATCAATTGAGCATCACAGAAGCCTTGGAAAAATACATAGAAATAGTTGTCCTTCTTGCAAGGATACACAAGACATACAACAAAGAAAATCTGCCATAGAACACCTCTTATCTCTAACACTGTAGGCCAAACTCCTAGAAGATACCATACATCGTTGCATTAAAAAAATGGCCTCACTTCATTTCAGAAAGCTCCTTCTATATTTCATAGCTCAAGCTCTGTCAGAATCTCACATGCAGCTACATGAGAGCTTGACAGTATTTCAGTCTGAAGCATCCTGGAGAACTTTATTGTTTCAGAATGGAACATAGGGGCTGCAACACTATTTTGTTTAAATGAGGCCTGGAACAGTTTGAACCTGTTCTTTCCTTTTTCTGTGTACAGGCAAGATTTATGCTAATGCAAAGCCTCATGGTTGTGTGCTGAATATGAAAATCAAGGCACTGAAGTTATGGGATTTGAAGAACTTGCTTGCTTCTGGGAAAATCTGTGATGTGATTGTCACAAATCAAATTGTGACTTAGTTTGGAGTTTTTTGCTGTCACTTTACTGAGTCCAAGCTTTAGCACAAACTGCAAGTTGATCTGTAATTCCCATTTTGAGTGGGTCAGTTATGCAAAAGCATATTGTGGGAACATATCCCAGGATTTTACACACATTTGCCAAAACTTTAGCTTGCAAAACTTTTGGATCATGGAGTTGTGCATGAAGATTTGGCATCTGATCCTGTTCCTACTGTGATGTCTAATAGTAGCTATCAAATTTTACTGGGAAAAGGATAGGACATTTAGGAGTCTGGGTTGAAAATGCCTCAATTTTTTTTTTTTTTACAAACCGACTTTTCTAGAAACCACATTTGTAGAGAACAAGAAATGTATTGATGAGACAACAGAGGAAGAAACCCCAGTCAAGTCAGGAGTGATAGGAAATCTCTCTTGCTCCTATAGTATCAGGACACATTCAGGTTCTGCTTGACCACAGCACTTAGAAAGACCTACAAATCGCAGAGCACAGGCAAAACGAGATCTGAACATCACAAAAAGCATGAATTGTGGACAGTATCCTATTATCCCCTCAGAAAAGAAAAAGATTTATTTCACTTATATAAATATCATTGCCACTTCAAATTAGTCCTACTTGTAGCATCATAATCTTGCTCCTATTCTTTCAGCAGAGCCCAATACCTGTTACAGTTACTGTGTCTGAAGGAGAAGCTGCCCATGACAGCCTGGCCAAGATTGGTGGCATTACAAGTCCCTTGCTTCTTGTTCCAGCTTCCAGCCTCTTCCCCTCTGCTAAACGACACACGAATTTATCACCTTTGCTGATCCTTTATGGTTTATTGTTCTTCCTACATGCTGTTTCTTGAGTATCAGTAGCTGACAGAAGGCAGGATACTTCCTTGTATGGTCCTGCGGGGCAAGACTGAAAAGATCGTCACAAGTCACGTGGCCGCAAAAATTCATGGCTGTAGTTCAGGGGAGAATGTGTTAAGTTATAGATTTGTACAGAAGTATGGTAACCACATGTTAGTCCTTGTGCATGTTAGTCCTGTGGTAAAAAAAAGAAGCTGTAAGGAAAGGAAATAAAGTGTCTGAGAAGGGGAAATTCAAGCAGGTTTAGAATAGAAAAAACTTCATTTAAATACTGAAAATTTTGAAGCATAATAGATAGCATTTAGTCCCTGGCAAAAGTCTGAGTTCAGTGATCTGTGTAAGGGAATAAACTGTACCCAATGCTTTAAAATATGTGCTTTTAAAAAAAACACCCCCTAACTGATTTACAAGAAAGGAAAGGTATAATGAGATCCAGCTTCCTGTAAGTTTATGATAATTTTGTGCCTTTTGCTAGATGTTCTATTTATGTGGTCCTTTACTGTAGCCTGTCTCCCACCCTCTAATATAGTTATCCTCACAGCACTTCTTTGTGGTAAGGAAGTACAATAATCCCCACTTTACAAATGGGGAGCCATGGCAAAAGAGAGGCTTAGTGACTCGCCTGAGGTCATGCAGGCGGCCTATTATGGAGCAGGGAATTCAACCAGGACTCCCAAACAGCAGACAAATGCTCCAACCCGAGGGCTGTCTGTCCTGTAGCTCGTATTTTTAAAGCGCTTGAAAGGTTGTATCCAGATTTCAGAGATGGTTCAGGGGTTATTGAATCCAGTCTGACTAAAATAACAGAATAGCTGGACCAAGTGAAAATGTGCTGCTTAGTGTAGAGTTGCAATATCAGTAAGTCAAATAAAGGTTTTTCCGCTGGCAGCTTTGGTTTCCTCTCACTTTCCTGAGCTTGCTCTCTCATACACACACACACACACACACACACACACACACGCACTCTCTGCAACTCATTTTTCTCCTGCCTCGGAGGAAGGACTTGGTGAAAGGAAATTGGTATAATTAAATGGTTATGTAGGAAGCTGATGGTAAGTATTTACTTTATAAAATAAGTGGAGGAGAAAAAAACTGTATGAGGTAGATTTCTTAGTGTTTGCTTTTTGGGTTTATTTTTGGGAGCAGAGTATTGAGTGACAGAGATTTGTTCCCAGTAGAAAATGCTTGAAACACATTAGTCTGCTTTGGTATTAGAAAGATTAGAGGGCACACTGTGAGAATTTGTAAGGATTTATGTGCTTTTTAGAGAGGATTAAGAATAAAAAAAAAAATCCAGATTAGAAACGCTGTCTAACCACATCACTACTCTACAGGCCAACATTTGCATGGTGGTTTTCTTTTATGTTTAATACCACAATATTTGTATTGCAGCTTCAGTTACAGTTGGTTTTGTTTAAAGACCATAGTCTAGGTGTTCACAGCATGTGAGATGAAATGTTAGGAGTTCATGTAGCATCCTTGAAATCTTATTCAGCAGCAAGCTTGAAATACCTAAGAAAAATATTTTAGGGATATTCTCATTCTAAAGAGTTGCTTAAATAAAAGAAAAAAAATTGGCTAAATTTCATAGCTTTTAAGTGTGTGCTTTCTTCCTGTCTATCAAATTGTAAGCTTGAACAAGATTTGTTCTCTGGAACATTACTTCTTTAAAATATTTGGACATAGTAGTTCTGTAGTAACACCAGACTGCGCAACATGGAATTAGTTATTTGTTTAGGAACAGAATTGTTAAACATCCTCTAAGCTGTAAAAGGATACTTCCTAATTATTTACTAGAAGCATCCATAGTTAATTAAAGTCAGACTGCTAAATGTGGATGATTAGAGGCTTATGTTGCTAGAAACTGCTTGTGCTGATTTTAGCTAATATTTAATTTGTAAATTCAATCCTTTTTAGACACTATCTAGAAAATCATAAATCTTTGCAAGATGTTCCTATGGAAAAGAGTAGCTATTTCTTTATGCTTTGCAGTCTCACTATATTACACATCAATTTGTCAATAATTTTTGCAATAGAAATGTAACCTGACCAGTAACAGTGGCTTAAGTGTTCAGGATTTCTTTTTTCTTTTTTTCTTTCTTTCTACTTCCTCCTACACTCTTTCTTTCTTTCTTCTTTCTTTATTTTTTCATTTCATTTTGTGTAGAGCTTGGAGTTGGACTTTAGCCACAGGACTGTTTGTCCAGTGCCTACCTGAGCCCAGTGATGCTTGGAGGATGAGTGAATGCTGAATACAGTGTATTTTCCAGCCATGTGCCAGCGGCTGTTTCAGCTACTTGGTGCATTTCGTCTTGCACCATACTCAGGTTTCTGTGGGATTCCGTGTCACAGTCACCCTGTGACAGTGACAGCAGTGCACTGTACCTAAGTGCAGATACTTGAGCATTTTGTCCCTACAGAAGTGCTGGGAGCATCTGCAGTACATATAATTTTCTCCCTTGCTCTTTTCAGCCATTGCAATGGCACTGGTACCAAAGTGGAGTGCGCTCTGCATGGGTGAACGTTGTTTGAATTGGATTCTGGATGTTGGCTGTTGGGTTTACTTTTGTTTTCAATTTTACTACCCTTACAACATTATTTTTAAAACAACATTTAGGTGGCATATGCTTTCTCTGATGTTGTTTTGGTCTCGTAAACACTCTGCAAAGTCAATACAGATGTGTGAGGAAGGATGTGTTTTGTTACTGGCCTCTTAGGGTTTGTATTGCAGCTTCACTGTAATTTAGTTTGTATTGCATTATAGTTCCTCCTGACAAGAGAAGATTTTCATACCGTCTGCATTATACGTGGCATATTATTGTCATTACTGGTGATCTGACAATTTTATTGCAGGTTTGTAGTGATGGACTGATTTGTTAGTTAAGAGTTTCAAAGCTAGAGAGACATTGCAAATACTGGCATTTCTAGGCTGTGGAAAGGTGTATCTTAGCAGAAGAGAAGGACGTGGGAAGAAGTACCGAAGATTGCTTATTTGAAAGGTTTGGTCTTCATCTCTAAAGAAAAATAAATTTTAGAAATGTGCTGGCAAATATGGACTCAGTATGCAGCAGTTTACAGCTGTGTAGTTGATTGAAAGTCCACTGGGGTAAATTGTGGTTTTAGCTGAGTGGAGAACTGAATTTGGAGTCTTGTCCTTAATGAAAGAACAATTAATTGAACAAATCATTCTTTCTCTTTTTCAGGGAAATTGTTGCTTATTGCAGTGACTGTAGCTGTGAGACATTTTCATTGTTTGTCCCTTCAGGTACTAAGTACATTTGTTAGAAGAGAAGCAAGACTTTGATTTCATCTCGTGTCTTTGGAAATGCAATCAGTTTCTTTCTTATTTAAACAATATTGTGATTTCATATCATTCTTTGAAGTACAGAGACAATTTTTTTCCTGTGTGTGTTTTAAAGAGGTGCTTATACTGGGAAGGGACACCTATGCTCTGCTCTCAAGTGACTGGTGCCAATACAGACATACACTGCAAGTTTACCTTGTGGAAATGAAGGCAGAATTTCTCAGTTTGAAGCTTTACGTCATGGTTAAGGAAACAATCTTTATTCCATTTCTGTGTTGGTCTCAGCAGTTCAAATGCTAGAAACACTAGAGGATTTTCTTGGGTTTTTGATGTCAATATACAGAAATGCTAACAGAGCACTATGCCAGAAGAAATCTGAAGTTCACATCATCTACGTTCTTATGAATGAGGAAGGAGATTCCAAGCATTACTTGAAAATCTGTGAGGATAATTTATCTGATATCTTGGAAGGATTTGCTTTCTATACTATAGTTCTTGACAACTGCATACTGTGAAGCAGAAAGCTTTGTGGCTCCCACACCTTAGAACAAAACACCCTCTGGGGGTGCCTCTTTCTCTCTGTTGGCTGTGAGGGAGAAAAAACTCAGATGAAATAGGTAACTTTTAGACGAATACCTTCTGTGAGAGGAGCTTCCCTCTTAAACTGTTTTGGATAAATGTAGAGAAGGTGTTTCAGTTAGTTTATGGAGCATGTCAGGTATGTTCTATGGAAAACTATGTTCTCAGGTTCTGGGTTCTCAGGTGCATGCATGTGACGTTGGAGTGTAAGTCCTGTTTGGAAACAAATGAGTTTTGTGTTCCCCTACTCCCCAGATAACTGCTGCCTGTTCTAGAAAAAGTATCCTTCCTACAGTCAGGAATAACATGGCCTTAGTTTAATTGATTTTTCTCTTGTTCAAATTGAAGTTTCACTGTTTACTCAAATATTGCTTATTGCAACTTCCATCAGAATCAGATTAATAAATGTATAGTCTATCATGTGGTGTGTATGGTAGAGGATTAAGACTGGAAGTCCAGTGTTTTTCATTGGTTTAACATGACCTATTAGTGGGTCAAGCCATTTCTCGGGTTTTTTCTTTCTTAAACTTGTCTATTAAACAAGCATTTTACAGTGGGGCTTCTAACTTACATAGGCAATTCAAGGAATTAGTACTGGGGTCAGCTACTACTTTTTCCTGAAAACCATGAAATTTTACTTTTAAAAAATACAATAAATTTTGTCTTTTTCTTAGGAACTATGAACTGTTCAGCAGAAGAATTTCTTCTGAAGCAGATATCCGCAAATAGGACTCTAAAATGCCATTCTTGTAGCATTATGAAATTTGGTTTCCATTTAATTTTACTAGTCTATGTGCTGTAAGAAGGGTTTGCAGTAAAGACTGAGTTTCTGCAAAAGCATTTGTTCTGTACTCACAGTACTTTGCAGGGAGATATCCAGATATTTCTTAAGATCCTGAAAGCTTGGTATGAAAAATCAGATTTTCCACATTCCCGCTTGCAGCTTAAATCCAGTGCAAACAGAGGTCTCTTTATTTCATAAGTACTTGTTTAACGCTGGCTCACTTTTGAGACTTATTGATTTTGTTGTATTCCAGGCCAGGAAAATCAAAGTCATGTTATGAAAATATCCTCCTGAAATAAGTTATTACCTTTTAATGCAGTTGTAAAGGATGACTTTTTGGTTAAGGCTCTGGCCTGGGACTTGAGAGTTCAAACTAAGTTCACCTCAAGATGGTGACCCTGACCACAACCGTGGGCACAGGCACCACTCCTGAATCTCAGTTCCCCTCCCAGAAAATAGCACCTCTCACCTTAGGCTGAAGATCCTGCTGTGTATACAAGTACAGCACGCATACAGAACCTCTGCCCCTGGTCTGATTCTTAGCTGATTCTGTCATAAAAGTAATTAAACATCATAACTTCTGTATTACCACTTACTTCTCTTTTGCAGTCCACATCATGGGGGATGTGAAACTGGTGACATCTACTCGAGTCTCCAAAACCACCCTGACACTCAGCCCCCCTGTGCCCGCTGAAGCACCAGCATTTACTCTTCCTCCTCGGAATATCCGAGTGCAGCTGGGAGCCACCGCAAGATTTGAGGGGAAGGTAAGAAACAGACAACGGAGGGCTTCTCCACTGGGTTTTGCCCTTTCCTGACCAGGGGGCTGCAAAGGTAGTGAAGTTGCCTCTGCAACACGGGACCTTTACTCAAGAAGAATACACCAGTGTTTACCCTCCTGGAGAGGCAGGAGCATTACAGCTCTGTTTCTATGTAGAGGAGAGTGTTGCAAAACCTGAGCATTGCAAAGTAGAACCTCGTTGAGCATGCCAGGAACTGAGGTTATTATCAGTGAGAAACTGCTTCAAGGGCTGTCTCTAGTCAGCACATTCCCCTACTGCAATTCTGCATATTCTCCTACTGCACATTCACATCCCTTCATCCCAAATATCTGCCTGTTCATGAAGCTTCATGTGTGACACAAATCTAACCCTGCTGCAGCATGTCCTTCCTAGCAGTCAAGGTAGGAATCTGCAATGGGTGTTGGGATAGTCTGTATCTGCACCACCTGCCATACACATTCCTAACTTAAAAGGAAAAAGAGCATTTTCAGACGAAAGATTGATTTATTCAGTAAAACTTGTTAACTTGAAGGGTTTAAAAGGGTGTGTAGTGGGGTGTGTGTCCCTGGTTCTCCCCTTTTCTCATTTTTGGGATATTGAATTGTGCTTCCTGGCATCCATATTTCTTTCATGTGTCAATCCTGGCATGTATTCATCCTTGTTCTATCTTCCTTTATCCTCCCTTAACCCAGTTCTTTTTCCTGGAGCTGTTAGCTTTCCCTCCCAGTCCTTTCAGCTTCCTTTGGTTCCTGTCACGCTCTGATTGCACGCTGACAGCTGCACCATCAAACTGACCACACTTTTAATCTTTGAAGTGGTGGGACTCGTCTGAAGGAGGCAGGAAACTGCAACTCTACTGTAACAAAAGCAAGGGCGAGAAGGAATTTGGGAAATTCATAACTTCTGAAACTCTATCTTAAACACAGGGCCGGTAGAGGGCATCTGATATTTATCTTATTTTTTTATGTAAGAGCAGGCCAGGAACTGGGATTTTTCAACAGGAACTGTGTAGGAAAACAGGTTTTGGAGTATATTAATTTTGAAGTGCTAAAGCAAAACTCAGAAGTTCTTAGATTTGGCTTTTTGAAGAAAAGTCGGCATTTTTCATAGAAAACAAATTTAAATGAAAGTTTTTAAACCAAAGAACAGTTTTTTACCAAACCTTCAGGAATTTTTTTTTTTTAGTATTTGATTACTTTTAGGTTATTTTAAGGCACCAGTCAGAAACCCTTTCTGTGTATGACATTGGCCAGTCCCAACGAGCATTCCTGTTCTTACTCTTTGTATCTTTTTTTCTCTTCCCCTCATTATTTCACCTTGTTGCAAACACAGTAGGAAAATGGCAGCGTGTCTCTACTTTCTCCATGTGACACCTGTGTACAGTGCTGTTCTAATCCCAACTGGTTCTTCCAGGCTACACTGCAATAACAGTACAGTGAAATCAAAGTTGTAGCATGTGCTAAGATTTGGTTTTATAGTTCTCATGTTTCCTAATTAAAAGCTCAAGTGGGATATTTCCAGTTTTTATTGCACTCTGCAGAGTTTTTATTATTAAGTCAAATGGAAACAACTGTAAAATATAATGACCTACAAGCCAGAGTGCCATCACTGCTTTGCATTTTTCTTTTTATATCTGGTTTTAAAGTGTTAATTTTCCAGGGATACCTATCCCCTTTTTAAAGCCACTTTGAACACTGGAAGGGTAAAGTCTAAGGGGTTTTTTAGCAGCTTGGAAAAAATACACAATTTCAATACTAATTAAACTGTCAAATTTAATTTCCTTGAAGGAACAAAACTTGATTGAAGTCCTGGGCTAGACTTACTTGATGAAAAATCTATTTATCTCTTCTGGCAGTTCGGTATAAGAGCATGGCCAAAGCCTTTAATTTTCCATCCTTGAAATGGGGGTGACAGCATTAGCATTTCGTTTGTGCAAAGTGAGGGGGAACACAAGGGCCCAGTTTGAAAGGTGCTGTTGCTGAACAGCTGCAGCAGCTGGCAGAGCTTTTATCATCTGGCTCCATCTTCATCTGGGTAATACAGTGTTGCTTCTTCTGCCACTTTAATGTTTCAGAGGTTCAGAAGGACAGTTGACCTGTTCAGAAAAACAGGTTCAGGAGGACAATCTGAACAAAACCAATTTATTAAGATTTAGTAATAGAAGCTACTCAACATACTTAGGTTTTTCTATCCTGGAAAATAGGCTACAGATATTATGATATGTTGTTGCAGTATAAATATTAAACCAGACTCAGGCTAAAGAAAAATAAAAAGTTTTTAAAATGGCTAGACAGGAGCTTTTCTTCAAAGAGTTTCTCTGCAGTGGAATTGATCTTATCAGAAAGAACAAACATTTTTAGAATCCAAGACAGGATATAAATCTGATATTGTGATGATCCTGTATTCTCATTAAGTGAACAAGGAAGAGAGGGCCCCAGAATTAAACTTGTTGGTTTTCTTTCCAGCGGCATTATTAGGTAAGTTGTGTGAAATGGCAATTCAAGATCAAAGAGAGTGCAGAAATTGAGAAATAGCCCATAAATGTAGGAAATTTGAGGTAGAAAGAAACTTCCTTTAATGGGAATTTTTTTATTTTCCTGTTCCTCAAACTACCACCCTGATTTTCTTACTAAAATCTCAGAAAGTTTATTTATACTGACTGCAGATCTCAGTTTTCCAGTGGCAGCTCAGCATAGAAAGTTAAATCCTCATCTTTCAACAGTATGAGCATGATTTTGGCTTGGAGCACGGGAGTGGAAACAGTAAGGCAAAGGCAAGGTTACCTTCACTAGCTACTCCCCAAACATCTGCTGGATGGACATCTCAGTTGTTCATCGATAAATTGCTGAGGTGATTTTTAGGAAAACCATCGCAGATAGTTGTGAAATTGTATTGTATGTTCTCAACTTGTTAAGACTCGACTGATGTGCTGTTCTTCAGTTGCACATCATGTGTGAGGTGAATAGCTCAAGGTAGTAATCTTGTGCATTGTGTTAAGGCATTTTAGCTCATCTCTCAGAACCTTTAAGACACTCCTGGAAAAGGAGAGCAAGCTAAAATGTTACCAGGCTTTGTTTTAAACTACTTCTTTCTCTGTTGTGTTGAACACTGGATGTTAAACTGTGTATTTGATTGCAGCAAGCACTTAACCTGCCTTGTTCTCACATGTATAATTTCTGAGTGTAATATTGATGGTCATTAATTTTATGAACTTAAAAAAATACTTGTGCTACAGTCCTGCTTGAGAGAAACAGCCAAATGTTCTACAGACCACAAACCTGTTGCCTAGGGGTCAGGAAAGAATTTTCCTCCTTGGATGAAGCATTGCACAGTTGGCAACAGTGCAGTATGGGTGGTTTTTCTGCTTCATGTGAGCCATCATATGTGGTCCATTGCCAGAACCAAGATATCAAACTACTAAATCTAGTCTTGTATTCTAATCACAGGGAGCTATATTTCATGTAGCTCATGGTTTGAGTAGGTGTTGGGGTACTAAATTCAGTTTGGTGCCCCATGGACTAGTCACTGTTCTGCCCTTCCCCTTCCACCACCCTCTAGGTAAGGGAGCTGGATGGTAAATTCTAAGGCAAGCATGGTCAGTATCAAATCCTGCTCCTTTTAATGTGCTTTCTGGTTGTCCTTCTACCACCTTGCTGTTTTATCTGTTCAAATCAGTTAAGTCCAATGACATGCATCAATTTGAGTTGCTTTTGCTGCTGGTGGTTGCACAGGTACTGTTTGGAACAACATGCTTGAGAAAATGAATTGGGATCAGGCAGTGAGAAACAAGAGGCAATGGGAAGATCAGCAGTGAGTCTGCCATCTCTTCTGGGATAGAGAGGAGACCCATTTATGCAGTGTGTTAAGAGGTGAAGAATAGGGGAGCATTTCAAGAATGAAGACTGTGTTAAAGGGAAACACTCCCACAGCATTTATAAATTCTTTCAACTACCTGCAAAAGGAAAAACTAATTTTTAACCTATTTGTTTTACTATGGCACGTTTTACATGCATAGCATGAGCTGTGCATGGAAAAACCTTTGGTACCTTCCCTTAGATTTGGACTCAAGGCAGCAGTGTGTGTGCCATTTCCAACCCTCAGTCAGCAGGCACTCCAGAAGTATGCCTTAATTACACCATATGCCTGGATTTCAGATGCAGGATCCGAGAGAAGCCTATGTAATGACAGGATGATGACATGGCACAACATCCTTTGCTGTTGGCATGAGATGTTTGCTTACAAAATGTACTGGGCATGCACAAAGCTGCCAGTGGCTTTGGATCTGCACTTTCTGGAGGGCTGCCTGTTCTGAGCCATATAAGGAAGACATTCAGGAAAGACCCATGTTTTCATGGGAGACAGTTGTCTGATGGAAGTGAGTGCTGTGAGAGGACTCGTGCTAATCTGTGATACTATGATACTCCCAGAAACCTGCTATGAAACACTGAGGCATGTTTTGAGAAAGAACTGAAAAAGTTCTCAACTTGACTGTAGATTTTATTTGATCTTCCTTTCCCCATACCACTGCAGCATTCTTGGGAAAAATGTGATGCATTGAGAAGCTACTCAGACATTTTGTATCAGACAGACATTGAGGTATAGACAGCTGAAACAAAAATAAAAAACCCCCACAAACACAAACACAAAAATAAATAATAAGGGTGGCTGTGAACAGCTTATTGCACACTATTTTCTGTTTGGATCTACTGCTGTGTCTTCTTCCTTGGTGTAATTGACCTCCCATCACATTCACCTACTGCATACACGCTCTCATGAGTAATGACTGCATCGTTTTATTTGGGTTTACTTTACTGTATAACCCTATATTGGCATACAGAAACAGTGTCAGCTTTACACAAGGCCAAAGTGGAAGTGGCTGCTCTGCTGGGAAGTGGTTAAGGTGAGATTCAGTCAAAACTACTTCCCCACACAGTGTCATCTACACCCAGAATTACTCAAACATTCATCCTTTCATCAAATGACACAAGCACCCATGTGTTGACACCCATTTTTCCTGCCTTGCAAATGTTACATCCTTTAGAAAAAACTGTAGATATTCAAGTTGCTGCTCAAGAAATTTCTAGGTTTTAGGCAGGACTGGTGGCCCGTGAGCTCCACTTCTGTCTCTCATAAATTCCTTTCATACCTGTCTCCCTGTCACCTGTGGCCATCGTAATTATACTCAGGATTTTCCTGGTAGAAGTATTCAGGCATTCCTTGTGTAGTCTGTGTGCAGAGCATGTGATGATGCTCGAAAGTGCTGGACCTAATACACTGTCCCCTGCAACTGATCTGTGCATGCGCTGAGGCAACAGCCAATATTTCTGGATGTTTGGCAGCAAAGTTTGGTCAGACCTTTTGCAGAGTTTTTTTTCAATCTGCCAGATGTTCAGAAATCCTGGACAATGCTGAGTATCCTCAAATTCCACCCAGACAAAATTTCTGTGCAGGAAAGAGGCCATGACTGGGGAACACTGAACATACATATCCCTGTTCTGAGTTGTCTTTTCTCAGGGTTGGTTTTATTCTTTTGTATAATTGAGCCTGTGTTCAGTAACCCACCCACCTCCAAACTGTGGAAGAATGTGTTATTTGATCCTATCACATTTATTGTTCTATTTGCTTTCTGTCTCCTTTGCCACCTAATTGCTTATCTACAACCAGCTGGGGACAGGAGTTCTGCTCCATGCAGTGCCAGAAAGATTGGCTCCCTATTTTTGGTTGTTGTGGTAGGAACTGCTGTAATTAAAGGAATATCACAAACAATCTAGTAACGGTGATAGTAATAATAATAATAATAATAGAAGTTTTTAAAAACACTACAACTAATGTACATGTGGAATTAAAGAGAATCTTGTATTATTTTGTGTAGTATTTACCCAAACCAGCATTGTCTTAGCTGAAGCCAGACTGCATATTTGTGCTGCTCTTGGTCACCACTTTCTTTCTTTACTTTTTCTTTAATGTGTTTCTAAATATTTTGGATTTTGAGGTGGAAGCAATTAAAATCACATGACAAAGCTGACAGTAAAAATCTGTGTGATTTAATTGCATCTACCTGCCCCTAGTTTGCTTTGGGGGAACGAACAAACTGTTTACTCTGACACGTTTATTGTAGGTATCTTTTTTGTGATCACCTACTAGTGTAATGTATTGTTTTAAAGCATGGCTTTGTGTCAGCTAAAGAGGAAAAGAGTGTCTATTTAAGAATTTATCCATAGGGATGTCCCTAGGGTTGATTTTGAGAAAATTTACTTCCTTAGCAAGGATTGCTGGACTTGCTATTTTTCTATAGTCATTAAGCAGAAATCAGAGAAAAAAAATCCTAAATTATGTATTGACAAATTTGCTGAGGAAAAGGAGAAATAAAATATTCATATTGTAGTGTAAAAGAGGTTCAGTCTTTTACAAAAATAATGATGGACTAAATGCTATGACTAATCATAAAGTCCACTGTTCACGGTTGATAATATACAAGTATCTGAAAAAAGAATAAAAGAAAATCTAACTATTTCCAAAGAGAAAAGCAGCTAATCAGCATATCCTAAATAGCTGAACAAAGATATGCCCAGAGATTGAATCTGTGTAGGTCAGAGTAGAACCAATCATTGTAATTCTTCTTGGGTTTTCTGTCCCATGATGGTTAATCATGAATCTCTCAAATTTCAACAATGTCTTATTAAGTACTCCAGTTCTGCTTTTAATTTGAAAAATATCATCATCTTTTCCAGACTAGTCTCCCTTGCTCCTCTGGGTCAGTGCGTAAGTCTTTGTTGTGGTTGATTCCACTGGCAATAAAACTCATCATGTAACATTGTGCTTTCTTATTTAAATAAACGTTCTTAGCAGTACATGAAACATGACTGCAACTTAGCATTATGATGTTTTAAACTTGATTTTTTGGGGAATTGCGCATTTGACTCTTATCACAGTCAAATTAGGTTTTAAAGTTTAAAAAGAACTAGTAACTGTAACAGAACTGAGAGTAGTTGACTTTCTTTTCCTTGTGCTGCAATAGCCTATAGTGGTGTGACAGATATGGAAAGGCAGGAAAAATATTTTGGTTGATTTTTTTTTCTTCCAGAAATATGTCTCTACCTGGAAAGCTTTAAATTTTGTTTTTCTAGCTCACCTTAAAGGCAGGATGGCGTGCTTATCATCAGACGTGCACTTGACTAACTAGTAATGCATTTGCTTTCTGCCATCATAAACAAGTTTTGAACTTCAAGCCCCTTGCCTGCATCTGGCTGATAAAATCAGAAAGGTCAGGGAAGGGTTCAGTGCCATATGTAGCAGTGAGAACCCCACATAAAATAGCAAAGTATGCTTTCGACCGTCTGTAAAAGTGTCCTCGAGAATTTGCACCAAATGATGCCAGGTCACAGTTTTTGATATAATTCGGCTTTGTCCCTGTGGGAAAAGAGAGTAGTCATTAATAGACAGCAAGCATGATGCCTTCAGAATCTTTGCAGAAGGCCACATGTGGAGAGGCTTTATAATCAAAACACATCATTACTCATTGTGGTTTTGCTCAGTCCATGCTCACTCTAGCACCTAGACTCCAAAGCTAAAAATTTCTGCTTTTGACATGTTTCTTGGCTCTGTTCACTCATGGATATAGTATGAAGTTTGGAAACCTACTGGGCAAAACCAGACAACATAATATTTTTTCCATGTAAAATTTGGACTCCCCAGTATCTAAGTGCATGCTGAACAGAAAATTGCATTGCTGTGAATTCAACCCATTCATGAGGGGGAGAAAACCTGTCTGTCTGACAGGGAGCAGCAAGGGCTGGCTGCTCCCCAAAGGAGCGTGAGCCAGGCGCCGAAGGGGAGCCATGCACGGGCTGTGCCATCACCAGCTGGCCACAGTCCTGCAGGCTCTGCTCCCGGCAGGCACTGCCATGTGCTCTGACAGGGTCCTCTGATGCGCCCAGACACGGCAACCAATGAACCAGGGTCAGGATCCCAAAAGAGGATACAGTCAGGAGCAAAAGTAGGCAAGGCCTGATTGATCTTCTATGGGTTTCTAGTTCAGTTTTTAATGTTCAGTCTGTAAGACATTATCTTGTTACTAGAGGTTACTGGATCTCTGCCAGGGGCCTGAAAGAGCATCCGTTTTTCTACCTAAGCTTTCAGAGTTCATTGTTTAGTGTCTGGGGACAAACCTGCCTTCATCATGATTCTTAAGCCAAAAGTCATCCCAGTTCATAATTCAACATCCCATGTGAATACACATCTCTGTGTTCTTCTCTTATGCTGGGGAAATAAGCTTTGGAAGAGGAGAGATGTTGATGTGTTGGTCTAGTGCTTGCTGAGGGAGACACTGCTACTCCTATTGCTGTCAGAGGTTACACATCACAGCTCTGCACTGGTTGGAGCCAGAAAATCAAGGCATTCCACTGACTGGTTGTCCCTGGGGTGACTAGTCCAGTTCAAGGGCTTTGAATTACCTGCCTAAATATGCTGACTTTATTCTTCTAGGAAATCTAACAACCAGGCTATAGGTTAGGAATCAAATCATGTTTGTTGACTCACAAGTTAGTAACCTGGCCTCCACGCTAGCCATCCCACATTAAGAATATGTTGCAGTGAGTTCTGGAGGTTATCTAAGATCTTACACCTTTCTTTTTTAGAGGAGTTTTAGGAATAGACAGAGTGAAAACCTGGAAATTTCAGTTCTAAAAAAAATAAAATTCTAGGCTTTCTGATGGTGAAGATAGCTTTATTCTCTGTAAGTCTGTGCATTGTTGTAAACCTGTAGTCAGACAGAACAAAGCAGTCTTTGTCTTCTGAAAATGCTGTGGCTAAAACTGGTACAAATTCAAAGTCAGCTTTGCATTGTTTTTATTGCTTAGATGGAGATCTTTGTAATTTATTTGAAGAATGAGGCAAAATGGAAAAATAAGTTATTTTATCTTTTTCTGAATTTTCCTTGCTTTTCTGTATATTTTTAAAAATATTCTTGTAAGTGTTACTCTATGGAATATACTAGTTATTATAAATACAACAGCTGAGCTTACTGAAACACTAATTAAAAGTCTTACTGCATTCCAAGTGCAACTTTTCATTTAAAGATGACAACAATCTGCACACGGAGCCCAGAGAAATGGGAGAGGCAAAGACTGACAAACTGAGTAATTCTGCTCATGGTTATTTGCCTTTTGGCAATGGCATATTGAGCTTACTTCATCCAGCTCTGTGCTCTCTCAACTCACATTGAATGAGAATGGTAATTTTACTCCAGCTGCATAGTAGAGTCAAATCATAACTGTGTATGTAGCTTGAGAGTTTGCCATTCCTTCAGTATGTCCCATAATACACAAGCAAGCCTCTATTTATGGTGCATGCATTATTTAAATTGGTTTTGCAAAGCTTAGAATATTAATGCAATGCACACTGTTTTGTAAAAGGTTTGTAAAAGCACCTGCACACACATGGTATTATGAAATCTAACTTTTATCTGAAACCTAACTCATTTATATCACATTCCTGTACTGGCAAACAGTGAATAAAGAATTTTTCTGTTCTGTGAACTCTCTGGGACAAGAGTTCAATATACTTAAGCTTGATTATTTTTGTCTATATAAATTCTGGTGTTCCTTTATAAAATAATAACTCAGCAGTTTGTCTCTGCAGGGAGGCAAATATAAATATTTCAAAACAAACTTATGCTCAAAGCCAAGGCACTGGAAGAAAAATTATGATAAAATCTTGGAAATACAGATTAAAGAACTAAGGCAAATGTTACTGATTTCTGCTCATTTCATGGTACCACTTAAACAGCCTAATTCAACTGGAGTCCTAGTGTTTGTCTGCAGTATTTAACACATACACAGGCCAGAGTAGAGTTGGATCCTTCTCTGGTGGTCTTTCTAGCTAAAACAACAGAGGAGATAATCATTGTTACTCCCTTGACTTTTATGTGGGGTACCAAGGCGTGGTGAGATTTGTTGTCATATGCAAGATGACACAGAAATACAGAGATACAAGCATGGATTCAGAGCTGAATGTCTGTCTTCCAGAGGTTCAATTCCCATCTGGTATCCTAGACATGAACCTATCCTTTTGGGAGATAAATAACTTCTGATTTTGGAAGAGGAAGTTAAGATGTGCAATAGGTGCAAATATCACAACTATCTAAGTGCCTGCTGTTGGATTAAGAGCATCACTTTCACAATGCCAGAACTGGATCTTCAGAGCCTTGACTCAAAGCTGGTTTGTTGGGATATGCAAACGAACAGAAGGTTTGTCTGCCTGGGAGATTATTGCACACCCATAGGTTTAATGGAAAACACGATGTTGGATTTGTTCAGACCTCTCAGTAGGAATGCCAGCAACTGCAGTTAAGTGGAGCTCTATTGAAAGCATACGCAGAGTGAGCATTTTTTCCACAACCTAAACAGCTACTTTTGAGTGCACATGTGTGTTTCTCTTACCAAGACCACAGCACTTTTAGTTTTGAGAGAAAGCATTAGAAAGAAGAGGTGAGCCCACAAACTTTCTCTTGAAAGTCATGTCTATAAATATTTATCCTGAACCGTTGAACTAGAAATTTATGGTCACAGCAATTTATACTTAGTATTTCAGTTAGCGCTTTGAGGGTTTTTCCTTTTAAACTGTTGTTGCTCAGCCCTTGGTTTTTATTTTTATTTTACACACAGCCATTCTTAACTGTACTGAGTTACCTCTGCTAAGATGTTATTTAAAAGTCTGTGTGTGAAGTTAGGAAAGCTTATAAATTTCACAGATTATTGTGGGGTAAAATAATCACTGACAGTTGCTAATAAGCAGTTGATGTTTAGCAACAGGATTTTGTACAGAAATCCTAATTATTTAAGGCATAGCAGTAAGTTGCACATGGTGGAATAAATGGGAGGAAATAACCTAAGCTTTCTCCTAGACTTTATCCAAGGTTTAAGGCATCTGCTTTTGAATTGGCAGCCTGGAGGAAGGCTTTTTAAAAATGGGAAAAATCAGACAATGACTACATACAAATATAAAAAAGATCTAAAAACAGACAGAGATTCAGTCTACCTATAATCCCATATTAAGTTCAGAAAACTTGTACTTACAGAAAAAAAGGCCCAGGTGAACTCTATGGGTGGTTTGCATAAAACTCTTGTCACGCACCTAATGGCTACAGGTCAGCTGGCTACAGTGTGGGGAGAGTAAAAAGGCAGATGTTGCTGCTGGTAGAGTGATTTATGAAAGCTGCATCAGGAAAGCTCTGCCAGTCTGAGACAGCAACAGCTGTGTGAAAATGCCCCCATTAGTGTAACAGATGTTTACAGCCCCTGATTCAGTTGCTGATTGACATCCCAGCCCCACAGACATGTTTCTCTATGCGGTGTGTTCCCTTCATGTCCTCTCTACAGGAAAGGTTAGAGTCCATCTTGGCATTGTTCTGTATTTCAGCTGAGTGATGTTTCAGATTATTTTGTGGCTGTCTGAAAATTCCTGTAACAGTGTTAGTTTAAAAGCAATACAGTTAAACTTAGTCTTTAAATGAAATGAAATCTAATTTAGAAAAAGCACCTGTACAAGTGATTAATTCCAAAAGACATAAGTAGGGCATAAATATTCGCTTAAGAGCTTCATAAATTGGGATTGGTGTTTGAACTCAGATAAACTCAAGGCAGCTTGACACCCAGTGCTATTCTGAAATTCCACTTCAGTCCTTCAGAAAAAAACATAAGACAAATGGACTTGTTGAGGTTATGCTACCTGGGATAGCAATCCTTTTTTCAAATGGCTATACTCAGGTGACTGAGCACAAAGCCAATACACCGCGCACGGTGACTGAGCACAAGGCCAATACACTGCACACCTCTGGGAACTCTTGTCACTGAATTTTACGAAAAAAAAAAAGATTAAATGTAGAAGATTGAAGAAGAAATTATGTGCAGCTGCTGTCTGCTTTTCAGTTAGCAGACCATGTCTTCCATGGATAGGTCATAAATTCTTCCCTGCTGAGCACCATAAAAACTGATTCCCCTAAAGACCTGTGGTAGCATGTGTAGTGTTCAGCACCTTTGCAATCTGCAAAAAGGGGGTGAATAGTGTGGTACTGAATAAACAGATTACGCAGAACTACTTTTCAAGAGTCAAAACTAAAATTTTTGGGGTGCCATCTGCAGAAGGATCCTGTGTTTGGTGCTTGGACTATGAAGTACCAAATGCCATTTGGCATTGATGAGTGCAAAGTAGAAAAACAAAACACGTGAAAGGTTTACAGAAAGACCATTGTTTTTTCTTGTACGTACAGTAGGTACTGCTTTGAAGTGAGCATGTTTGCTCCTGCTCTGTATTCTATTTTTGCTTTAATGACACAACTGTGGATTCTAGACTGCTCTGCAGAAGAGATAGGTTTTTCACTTTGTTTGCAAGGTCATAGCTAAGTCTCCAAATATTTAACATTTTCATGTTTAACCTTGCCAGGCAAGTTCTCTGTTTTAGAAGCAAGCTTTTAAAAGGGATAAACTATTCTTGAGATATGGTTTGTGTGTGTTTAAAGTCTCAGAAGGAGCTTAACAATGTATCATGTCCACTTTCCTTTATCAAGAACATCTGCTGTTCATTTGTTAAAGCAAACTGCAGCTTGAGCCTAACAGAAGCTTTGTTACAAGAGTTAAAAAGAGTTGCACTGGCCAGAACTATGTTTCCCACCTGCACTAACAACAAAAATTAAATTTAAATCAAAATATAGCACCTATTAGGTGGGCTGTAGTTACAATGTTTATTTTGTAGTCTCAACAGTTTTATAGTACTTCTTTCCTAAGACTGAAATTAAGAGTTCACAGCAGTGTGAAATATTAAACAAGAAGTGGCTTTTTTCTCTAGTTTGGGAACACAGCTCTGTCTGCATGGACAGAGTGTATGTTATGGTGTACCATCCTCTACTAAGTTTCCTCTCAAGTGCTTCATTCCCTTCACAAGTCTTTTGATCAAGGTCCAGGGCCAAAACCCTTTGGGTCTTGATTCAAGTAAAATAGAGGGCTCTGGCCCTCTGATGACTATGGGAAACACCTCTTTATTTGTAGGACCTAGGATGAGCCACATCCACAGAACAGCTGCTGCTGTTTGGATTGAATCTCTTGGGGCTGCATGAGAGCCTTCAACCATATGATCTTCAGATGAGCGCATCTAACATGTAACTTGCCATAAAGGCAATAAAAATCTATTTTTGCTGAAATCTAGACAATGGAAGAAGAGGCACACTATCCAATCTCTACCATCTTTCAAGTGTAAGTGCTATACAGTGGTTTTTCCTGTATCTTTACTTCTTTGATTGGAATTACATTTGCAAAACGTGTCATGCTATTTAATGGCATTCCTTCTGCTGCTTTCTTGATACAATCTGGTGGCTCATTACTCTAAGTTTTGCAAAAAGTGCAAGCAGTTTACTCCCCACTAGTAATGAGTATTTGCTCTGCCAGGTTTGCAGGCGGCAGAATAAAGGTCAGACTTTGTTAGATATTCTGAGTAATTTTCCATGTCTCCCTTGACATCTCCTTCTAGTGACTTCTAATGATCTGCCCAAAGCACATATTTGGGAGCTTAGTGGTAACATCTGACATCTCTACCTGAGGCTATCCTCATTTTATTCCTTTGCAGCTTCTGATCTCTGTGGCCTTTACTGAGATGTAGATCCCAGAAGTTACGGGTTTCCTCTAGAAGATGGGCACAGAACAGACAACAGGCTACAAAGCCCTCTCGAGCTTTCCTCAGTTTCTGGCATTCCTTAATGTTAAGATAGGAAGGCAGTCAAATATGCAAAACACCTGCTGTTCCTTTAAAGGAGGTGACTGCTGACAGACATCATCTACAAACCCACTGGCCAATTTCTCTTGGAAGTTTATTGCTTCCCCAATCCACTGTGGATGTGGGAATTAATTTATTCTCTTCTGCACTGCAGATACCTATATGTATTAGAAAACATTTAACATTCTCATTACTGCCATTCTGCTTTTATGACTTGTTACCCAGGTCATCCAAACTTTGTTTTCATGTTCTTTTACTGCTTCCAGACACTACAGTCTAACTGTAAATGTGCTAACTACACAATATGCATGTGAATAGATAATATTCCTGTCTTTCAAAGGTATATTCAAAATCAATTTTCTTTAGATGTATTGAACCACCCAAATAAAACTGATTCTTTCATTCAGTGGTTGAAGACTATACACACAGAGGTCTTAATTCTGGACTTTGAGGAATTAAGCAAAGGTAGGCTACAGAAATAGCAGCACAACTGAACACTGTGTGCTGACAGAATCTGGATGTTTTAAAATTCTGATTTCATGGGAGAGGGATTGTCTCTTGAGAGAAATTTTAGTCATTAGTGAATTCATATTTCAGCATATGAAATCATCTCTATGAGGGGAGTTATTTTGCATAGCAACTTCTCAACGGTTGTAAGATTGCCAGTCTTAGTATGACTTTTGATGTGCCTGTCTATATATGATGCAATTTGGGGAGACTTCGCAAACCAATAACTTTTGATAGCTGTTTTCTTCCTGCTCTCATTGCTTGTGTGACCTTAAAGAGCAAAATCGGACATTTATCTAGTCCTTAACATCAAGCACTGAACACCTCAGCCAGTATAATGGATGTAGTGCTGGAATATGTCATGTAATGTTTGCCATCGTTTCTAATAGTCTTTAGGTGTTACTGTCAAACTGAACAATAGTCAGTAACAGAACACACCCCATCAGTGTTTCACACTTCCACTTCGGTTTATTGTCACTTATGGCTGATTCCTTTTGGGGTTTATGTTCATTGTTGACCTCACTGGGTCCAGCAGCAGTTATTACAAAGCAGGATATGACTTTGAAGTAAAAAGCATGAGCCAAAAGGGTGCATCCCGTTGCCTTAAACTGCTATTGCAACTCTGGGTAAGTAGGCAAACCTGTGGTTTTTTGAAATTGGTATATAAACAGCTCTTTTATGGAGCATAGATAGAGACCAAGTTTTAGAAGATATTTCCTGTGCTTTTGAACAAGAAAAAGTATCAGTGTATTTGGTGTTGGTGGTCACTGAGTGTCTTTCAGTTTGTGACAGTGGGGAATAGTTTGTAGGGGCACATTTTCTAATAATACCTTTACTGTACACTTTCCATGGATTTGTTGTTATTTTTTCTCCCTTATTTCTTTTCTTATTTTTCTCCCTTATTTCTTTCTGGGAACCTAGCACCATCCCTTTTCAATAGCATTCTCTCAGACCAGATGCAGAACAACCTGAACTCTGGGAGTTTCACATGCCACAGGTTCTCTCTCAGCTCTTTCCACTTGCTGCTGATGCAGGGAGCAGAAGGACTCTTTTACCTTAGCAGACTTTTCCAGGAAAGCTCTAAGCAATTGATGGGTCCAGACAAGAACTCAAAACTTGTGTTTGGGTTAATACAATGGTTATTTGCTGCTTGCTGTCAATTTTCCACTTGTTATTGTTGTAGAGCAGGTAAAGAGAAGCTGCAGCCTCACTGGGACTGGCAATACTCACACAGGCTGAGTTGTAAATAAGGGTTATAGCATGCTGCTGCTGGGCATTAAATAAGCAGATAAATTTCTCTTTGCTGTGGATTTATTCAAGGCAGATGTTTTTAGTGAGCTCTGGAAAGATTTGGAGGAATATAAAACCTGCTGCAGTTCTGGAATTGATCCATGAGGATCAAAACCTGGTAACTAGTGATTTGTTTAAGGGTCCCTGACACTTTTATGGCAAGACTGTGTATTTCAGAGAGGGCTGGCTCAGTTTGAAACACATTCCAAACCCAAACCTGAAATAAATCCTTGCAACAGAGCAATTCTGTAAACTTCTGCTTTCCCATCATTTCATTTTTGACAAAAAAGGAAGGAAAAAAAAATCAGAGTTTGGGAAGGGAATGACTCAACCTTTAGAAAAGAAATGGAATGTTGATTGTCTGTGTTTGTAGTTTTTGGTGTGGCATTTCCTCAGTGGAGAGGTGTGGATGAACACAATAATACAGACAGAGCAAGTATAAAATAAAGACACAGAGAAGAAATGGAAAAATACTTAATGTAGCCTCAGCCATGTGATCCTGGAAGTACACAAAATGGTCTAGCAGAGCTTGAGAGGTCAGCTAAAAATGGCCTGGTGCGGTCCAAGAGGGACTTAAGAATATTGTAAAACAAAATCAAAAAGGAAGAAAGGTATTTCCCATTGTTTTGACCCCAATTGTTCCCTGTTACAGGTGATGGAAGGTTAATGCTTGGGACCTTTGAAGCTGGGTTGAACAATTCAATGAAATCACCAGAAGAAATTATTATGAACTGGAAAAAACAGTAAATATATTAGGTGACATGTAATTGATGACTTTCATTCACAGGCCAGAATCTCAGCAGCTGTAAACAGATGTGGCTAGACTAATGCTAGTAAAGAGGCTGTGATGTGAAGAGAGAACCACTGAAAAGGTGGTTTTGTCCTCACATCAACTGCAGTGCTACTCTTCCAGTTTACTGCACTGTATATACGTGATACATCAGTTTGAAAACAATTTTCCCTCAAATATTTCAAGTAAATCTTAATATCCAGTGAAGCAAAAATGAGAAGTAGTAACTCCATTCTAATATACTCTCTGGCTTTGGGTAAATCACTTAAGCTCTCTGTTGGTTTCTTAATCTAGAATGAAAAGATAGGTACAAGGGCATTGACAAGTTAATAGCAAGAAACAGTTATTTTTTGCAAGTCACCTTCTGTGACAGTGAGCACATTATCAACTACCTGGAGTTACAGTATTGTAGCAAGCTCATAT
The DNA here is from genome assembly GCA_013399875.1 of Gymnorhina tibicen. Lineage (NCBI taxonomy): Eukaryota > Metazoa > Chordata > Aves > Passeriformes > Artamidae > Gymnorhina > Gymnorhina tibicen. The sequence continues at coordinate 642,266 of VXAZ01007005.1, forward strand.
TGATGCTTCAGAACTCTCTTTTTCTGAAAATTAAATGTGCTGAGAAAGATATTCCTTGGAGCCTGTGCTCTGAGTAAGCACCAAATCAATATGCTGGAGTAGGGTGAGGGGTCTGGGATGAGCAGGAGCTGCTGTTTTTCAGAAAGCACTGGAAAAAGCCATGGCTGCAAAGAGCTTTAGAAAAATGTTGTGGCATTTTTAAACAGGAATCAGCTCCCCATTGTGCAGGATCCTACAATTTGTACTTCATGGAACGTGGCTTTTGCTTAGTTAAAGATGGACTCAGAAAGAATTTGAGAAATTATACCAGAAGTGGAAAGTTTCTCCAGTTTATTCAGCATATTCAGCTCTTGGCAAATGTTAATGTCCTTAATATTGAGTAAGTAGTGCCAGGGAGAAGAGATCACCACATCACTGGCAAAATTAATTTGTCTGAACTGATATCTAAAGATTTAAAGGAAAGACAAAAAATTTCTGACAGCTGTAGGTTAAGCTGCAGCAGATGAGAAACCCAGCTGCAGTGAGGTGGGGCTGGATTAAAAATGAAAGGTTTTTAAAGAAGAGAACCTAAGAATGGGTAAGGTTGTTTGGCTAAAGATTGTAGTTTGGAAGGTAAGTGCTGTGCAGTCAGAGAAAGCAGAGCTGAAATGAGGATTGGTAACTGAGAGGAGAATGCTGGGAGGAATTTGCCCAAGCCACAGCTGAGCCTTCTTCACTCCAGACAGATCATCAATATTTTGCCCACCTGGAGGTTGAAGGGACTTCCTGCTCAGTTGCCAAATTTTGATATGTAGTTCAGAAGGCAACATTGCTTCTTTCCCAGTGAGCAAACACAGCCATGACTATTACTCATCCCAGCTCCTCTTGATCCACTCAGTTACTTCATGACTTGTAGGCAAAGGATCAAAGAGTCAGAAGATGGAGAGCTGACATATCAGAGGGGGGATAGGAAAGGAGTACTGAGTTGTTATGATGACTGGGCAAGCATGCTAACAATTAACACATTCTAAAGTGACCCTCTAAGAGGATGGCATTTCTCACAAAGCAGAGGAAGAACCTTTGCCTCAGTAGTTTTTCACTGGGTGGAAACTGGTGTATGTCTGTTTTTCCCATTTTTTATTTGAAAAAGAAAGTCACAGATCCTTATCAAGTTTCAAGAGCTCAGTTGCAAATCAATAACTCAGTTCTCAGTTACACCAGCTGAGAATCTGCATGTAAATCTGAAGGTAGCATTAATGCCATAGCAAGCAGGGATATACCAACATGGTTGTTATTTAATGAGAACAGGACTGGTTAATTTTGCCAAAAATTCTTCTTTTGGGTATACCAGAAATCTCTTTGAGCTGTGTGTTTGTGTGCCTATGTGTAGGTGCTAATAGTCCCCTCCCACCATAACATGAGAATGATGCTTAATGATGCGTTCTCAAATTGCAGCTCCTTATCTTCTGCTTTTGAAGATCAAGACAAAATTTGGTATGTGTCTGCATTTTTTCCCTGCATATTGTCAGGAGATGCTATATCTCAGCGCATTTGAAAACTAGATGGCTGTGTACATATTTTCATTACAAGCCCAATCGTTGGCAACCATGCTAGAAATATTTGGTCCAACAGCCTTGCAGTCTTGCATACTTGGAGGTGTAGTAGCATTACGGCCTGTTTTTTTGAGTTTCTGAGCAGCGGGGACCCAGATGTCAGGATTCTTCATTGGCACTGTGACTGTATTTTTGCAGAGAAACCATTCTAGTGGGAAATTTTCCTGCATAAGTATCTATTTGCCTGACTAGTCTTATGATTTTAAGTTTGACTTATCCAACAGTTTTTTCATTTCATTATCTTCTGCCATTTGGCTTGTGAAGAATATGTCTTTAACAGCTCCTGTGTCAAGAACTTTCCACTGCAATGCTAAATGTCCAACATTTCTTCCTGATATCATCATCTGTGAAGCTCACCTTCTTTCTCCACTCTCTCTCTCGCATCTTTCCAGGTCAGAGGCTACCCTGAGCCACAGATCACATGGTACAGAAATGGGCATCCTGTCCCAGAGGGAGACCATTATGTCGTGGACCGCAGCATCCGCGGGGTGTTCAGCTTGGTCATCAAAGGTGTGCAGGAAAGTGATGGTGGCAAATACACCTGTGAGGCTGCAAATGATGGTGGGGTTCGTCAAGTGACCGTGGAACTGACAGTGGAAGGTAAGAAGATTCTTACACTGTTGTGATGATTATAGAGTTTAAGTAAAGGAACAAGGTGTGTTAAACAGTCTGGTTAAAATCCCAGCCCAAGTACACATGGGCTTTCTCATTGCTACAAGAGTAAAGTTCATGTACTGCATTTCAAAGGTTAAGATATAGTGCAGGGAACTACATGTCTACAGTTAGATAAAGTGTGAGTTCTGTTTCAGGTGTGGGTGATGATGTGCAGGAAACAAAAGTCCTAACCTTAAAGACTTTGTTCTAAACTTTGTAATTTTCATGGAAGTCACCACTCAGGACAGAAACTGCTAAGCTGCACGCCTGGTTGTAATTGCATGCTTAATGTCACACAAGAAACAGCCAAAATCAAACCCAGGAATTTTTAAGAGCACATCTGCATATTAGATAGTTGCAAACTGCCAAATTTAAAATTTAAAGAGTGACACAAAGCCAGGGAAGGATTGAAATCAATTGTACTGCTTCTCTCTTGCAATTTGGTCATGTCAGAGATCTGCTGAATATCAAAACCTCTCAGGTCACAACTTTGTGTTGAGTTCTTGAAGCAAAGAAAATATCTGCAGCAGTCCTGAAACGAGCAGTGTTTGGGTTTATTTAGAGTCAAAAACTCTAATCTCTTCAGAGTACATACTGAAATATGCATAGATCTGACATGACTGCTACTGCCTTCCATTGTAAAAATTATGTGAAATATTTTTTTCCCCTCATTTTAGTTTGGGACAACTTTATGAATGACAATTTATATGGAGGTGGAGAATTTTTTAAAAACTGCTTTTATATCAGTTTTTCTGACCTGGTCTTTGCTGCAGTTTAAAACAACTTCGGGCCAGTACCAAATGACTGAATTTCTCAGAGTCTAAGAATTATACGATCTTTGTTCTAAAATCTCTTTAATGTATCAAGATAGCAAAGCACAGATTTTTTTTTTTCTGTTGTCGGCGAATATAACCACGTGGGGCTGCCCGCTGCTTGAAAAATAAGTGATTGAATAAGTGATCTAGTCTTTCCATCTGCATGGCTGTCCTGTCTGACAGTGACTGGGCTCTTGCAAGGCTCTAGAACAGGTGTTTTTTCACAGCCCCAGAGCCGTGTGTTTGATGCTGCGGCTCCAGGTGTCCCGCGGGCCGGGCTCTGTGTGCAGCAGATGGCGCTGGGCTGCCGCGGCATCTCCCTCCTGCGCACGGCAGCGAGAGGCCAGCTGGGTCATTTACAGCAAAGGTACTTGGGGCCAGCACAGGCCTGAAAACCCAACCAAGTAAAGCAAGACCCCTTTCACAGTCTAAAAACCTCCTGCTATCTTAATTTGAAGTGCAGAAATCAGACACAGTGTGTAGTTCACTTGTTTAAAAAGTACTTTTTCATGAATAATCTGCAGCATACAACTGAGGCCGAGGGGTAGACAGTAACTCTGCTAAAGCTTGGTTTTGAAATCGGAGAGCCTAACTTTGAACTACAGATAACATAGCCTTATACTGCAGGTGTTGCATTCCTCCTTTATGTTTCAAACCTGGAGAAATACATATTTTACATAGCCTTTAGTATCTGTAATTCCCAATGGGCTTGACAAAACTTCCGACTTCCTGTCTTTCTGTCCTATGCTTACAGGAAACCCCTTGATGAAATACAGCCTGCCATCCAGTGCCAAAACCCCTGGGTAAGCAGTCTGGCTTGGATATTATTTAACAGACACTTAAATATATTTTGGTAGGAAAACAAGTAAAATTACTCTTTCTAAAAGTCTCCATTTATTCCAAGGAGAGTAGCTACTGTGAGAGCTGCTGGCTTAGCAAAATGGTTGAGGCAGTCAGGAAGATGTACAGCTACTGCTCCAGCATGCTGACTGAGGAATTAATGTGGCTGAAAACAGAAAATCCTGCTGATACCTAAATATTGCACCCTCGTCTGCTATAATTTTGCACCCTCTTCTCTGCTCTCTGATATTCAAGGATCCTTCCCCACAACTTCCATGACCCGACAGTCTCCTTTTAAAGCCAGAGCAAATACTGCTTTAAGAGTCATCAGTAAGAAATAAAAGCAACTGAAATCAGCATTCTCTCACACAGAATTTAAATATTTCCAAGCAACACAGTGGGTAAACTGTAGTCCAGAAGAAATAATTGTTCTGGTTTGGAGTAACTTTACCAAGAATGGGTTGACGGGGTGATGTAAGCTGGCACACAAAAGCCTACTTGTACTTTCTGCACTTCAGTAAGCATTTACAATTACATGAATGTCAGTGTTTTAAAAGCCCCAGGCCTAATTCTTCCAACAGGTGAATTAATTTCTTTATAAGTAGTTTGAATTTAAGCTGAATTTTTTCTGATTTATATCTCTGGCACTGAGTCACTCTGGATGTAGGCAAAAATACATGTGCTGATTATGTTAGTGATCAGAATGCAGATAGTTAAAACTGGAGATTTTAATTTCCTCATTGATATGAACATTGCTTATGTTTGTCTTGATTTTTAAAATTAACAGATTACAACAGTGAAAATGGTAAGTAAAACTGAATAATCACCAAAGCTTTTACATAATAAATTCTGTATTGCAAATGATTTACAGACATACACACAGGATAAATAATCAAAACAAGAAAGGACAGTTGAGGTTGCTGTTAGGTTTTGCTGTATATTCAGACTTTACAAAGCACTATCCTAATCCATTGCATTGCATAGAGTTAGAGTGATTGTCCTCACTTTTCACACTCCTGTGTTTTCCTCCTATTCAGTATTAATAATTCTATGGTAGGAGAAAGGAAAAGAAAAAAATATATACATTATACATTTCCATTTGTTCATGTCTAGGAACCAGCCATAAAGCTGCAGGCCAGCTAGTAGGTGATTTTCTTTTACTATGTTATGTGTATAGATATATAAATAGTCACCCCCTAAAGATGGTTACTGAAAGACTTCTTTAATACAAATGTATGTTCTTCTTTAGTGGTAGTATGAGGGAGATGACGTTAAAAGCTCTCAGATATTTAATTATATAATAAAGTGGTTTTCATTTTAGCATGTTACAATCACCCTTCTCAATACTTTTTGCTGGTCCTCTTGTCCATGTAAATCCTTTCACTATGGTATCATCTCTTGCTTAGAAACCTCGAGCTGCCCATATGGCAACCACCATGTCTTGGCAGCACCTTGGACTAAGGCGGCGCGGTCTCTGTTAGTATCTGACACCTGGTAGAAATGGTGAGGTATTGACACATCTTTCTTGCATGTGGTAAAAGGCCATCTGGAAAAGAAGGCCTTGAAGATGATTCCGTTTGCTTGAAATTAAACGTTAAAGAAAAAGAAATCACCATCTGCCATCTGCTAATGTGTCTGTTGTACCAAGGCTTCAGAGCAAAGAGTGAATGTGTTCCCTTTGACATTTACAGACCTGAAGCTGCACCTTTTTGGTTTTTTCATGCTATAATACGGCTTGATGTTTTATGGTTGTGTAACTGTTTACAGTTTTGGACTGCAGTCACTGATGCCACTTTAGTTTCATCCCACATGTCATTTCCCAGCTGTGCCAGCCATGTAAGTAGAGCTGGGCATTTACACTTAACAGTAATTCACCTGGGACAGGTGTACTTTGGCTTTGTGCCCTCTTAATGTTTGCTTTGCAAACATTGTAGCAAATGAGATTACAAATAAAAGTCTTCTACCAGTTTTCCCTGGTAAAAAATATTTACAAGGACATGTCAGAAATGTTGCAAAACCGAGGTGCTGATTCATAAATCAGAAATTACTGTGTCAATTGCACTCAAGAGCAAAACAAATTACATGATGAAAACCTGTGAACAGTGAACAGGAATGCACAAATAAACTCTTAAGGGGCAACTAAAAAACAGAAAACGGGGAAAACTAAATGCATACAGTGTTTCCTATCTTTTGGTTTGCCCAGCTCTGCTTAAAAATAACTGAAATTGTCCCCAAGATCTGTTCTGTGTATGCCAGATGAGGGTGCAGAGCATAACACTTTAGTTGCATGAGGAATCAAGAGCAGTCATCACCAGCATTTCCCTTTCTTCCACTGGCCAAGAAAAATATTGTGCAACTACAGTCTAGGTTGCCACAAATTATATACCCTTGTTGGCAGACCACTGGTCTAAAATGCTTCCTGACATGTGCTCTAACCACAACAGCTTCCAGCTCTTCTGTAAAACCAGAATGTCTATTGCCTTTCCAGGGGAAGACTTGCTGTTCCATCCGTGGAGCAGAGGCCAAGCATCTGGGGAGAAAGTCCACCCAAGTTTGCTACAAAACCCAGCAGAGTTGTTGTGCGTGAAGGCCAAACAGGCAAATTCTCATGTAAAATAACAGGACGACCTCAGCCTCAAGTAACTTGGTTTAAGGTATGATTTCCCCAAAAGTTTCTGTTTTCCATCTCTTTTGAAATTTTGTGACTTGAAAGGATGAAATGCACTTGACAGTCCAAATTATCATGGTGAGAGTTTACATACAAGGAGAGCCATATTCTTCCTCATTTTTGTGCTGAATAAACTCAAAAAAGGTAATAGCGCTTCTTCTCAGTCTAAACTTCTGCCTTATATGTCTCATTGTTGAAAATATTTCTACAAAAACTGTCTGAAAGCCCCGAACTGCATCCAGGTTCCATTAAAAAATACCAAGTGTGGGATGTACTTGCCCAAAGACCTTACTAAATAGGTCAGGGAAATGGGCAAAGGACAAGAAATGAGAATACTAACACCACCTCTGGTTTAGAGGGAAGGTCTGCAGGGAAATAATGCTTTGACTGTGGTTACAGAGGAGTCTCTGACAGCTGTGAAAATTATAGCTGTATTTCCCAAGTTCCATGTCAGTGTCTCAGTCATAGACTTCCTTTTCTGTACCATTCACACTGAGTTTTACCTGTACATCATATTGAAGATGATGCTTGCAAAGAAATTAAATTGAATTGAAAAGAAAAATAACTGTTTAAGAATGAACAGGTATGATTGGGGTTTGGCATGTACGACTGTTTTTTGGAAATTAAAAATGAAAAATTCAAGTTAAATGAACAACTCTTCAACTGTTTAATCTGGCCTCTGCTAAAACACTGGTAGGAGAAAAGTGTCTGACAGAAAATAGGAGACATAAAAAGCAGCTGTCAATTTCAGACCTGCAGTAAAATTGGGAATTGTGATTATCTGTCATTTACAGAAAAGACATATATATGAGCAATATTTAAAAATCATTAGACTGTTAAAAAAAAACATTAAAGTCTTAAGTCCCAGTGTCCCCTTTGGGCATACACAAGATTTCCAAACACATTTTTTTGTTTGTAAGGAGAGAACTTCCATGGGATAGTTCGGTATTACACCGATTATGTCATTTTTACCGAAACTGTCAGTATTTTAGAGGATTACAGTTACTTTCTTTAATTTGGAAGAGCAAATATATGACTGCCCTGGTGGCATCTTGCTCCCCTTCAGCCTTCAACAGACAATTATGTACAGTCAACAGAAAAAAACTCAACTTTTATCAGTGCTTCTATTTTCTCTTGGTATCTCCAGGTTTGGTGGGGGGAAAGAAGACAAAACAAACTCTCAGAAAACTTCTCAGAAAACAGAGAAATGCTTCCAAGTAATTTTCTGCTTTATTCCAGACTTATTCTTGTCTGTAATACAAGAATGTCAGGGTACATCCCCGAACGTAGGCAGTCCCTTGCTGTGGAAGCACTCACTGACATCTCCTGCAGCCGGTGGCTCCATCTGGAGTCTGCTTCTTCCAGCTGCCCTCAGTTCTGTGGGACCTGCTGGCTCTCTGGGACTCTGCAGTGCAGCTGCTCCACCACAGCCTGGTTCCAGTCCCACCAGGCTTGCTCAGGGTTCCCAGACATGCAGCTCCGTGCAAAACAGGATTTGTCACTCAGTTCTCTTTGTTCAGGGCTGTGTGGTAAATGGGAAGTAGGGACTACCAATCCAGCGGTTTAGGATCTACACTTAGGTACTTCTCCATACATTTTTTGCAGTTTTCTGGAGGTTATATTATATATTTTGCTATTGATTATCACCTTCTATAATGTGTGCCTCATGGAAATGAACTTGCATGGCTACTGGACCACACCTGGCTACTGCAGAGCCAATAGATGACCACCTTCCTTACAGCATGGAAGCTTTATCAAGTAAAATTGCACCTTCCAGAACTAATGAATAAGCTTGTTTGTAAACATCTTACTCTGCTTATTGTTTTCTTTCCAATTTTCTTACTTGTTAAGTTGCAAGGAACATAAGCTTCTGTATCATCACCAACTTCCTGATGTGAACTAGCTTTTTAAAATTCCATTAGGACCTACAGCACCCAGATATCAGTAATTTGATAGACTTCAAGAATGACAGTATCTGTAAACACTGACGTTTCTCAAATGTTTACTGCCCAAGTAAAATTGTAGCTTTGTAGGCTTTCCCTTCCTAAACTTAGGATGGGAGAAACTGTGGTGTCTGATAGCAAGGCACTCCTTCTTAATGGCTGCTGCTGAAGCAGAAGCACTGATGCGCTCACAAATGAGGTATTGGTCAATTGCTTTGTAGAATTTAAAGGCAAAAATTGGTTTTGTGATCATCTACTCTGTGTAACAGAGAGCACAGACCTACATATATTTCTTCCTGCCTCAAAGCCATGTCTTTGGATTTAACTCCAGTATAGCTGTTGAGGGATAGAGAACTCTCCAGATTGGAAGCTTTTGCTTAAAAGCATTTGACTTCCTGGAACAAACAGGAACATAAAACTGGTTTGAGCCCACATACAATGAAAAGAATTTTTTGTAGGAATCTGGGTATAATAAACAGGGAAATGCCAAAACCAAACTGAGATGAGTAGGTGGAAAAATAGAGGAAAAAGAAAGCCTCCTGAAGATATGAATTATGGAATTTTGGACAGAATTTACTGTTTTGTTTATACCAGATGAGTATTATTCATAGAAGGAATTTGGCTAAAGGATAGGGGAAAGGCATTTTGACTTAATGTTTTACTAAAAAATTCCCCTTCTCTTAACAATAGCTGCTGTCTCACGGTGTCCTGTGATATTTGCAGGGTGATGTTCAGTTACAGCAAAATGAGCGTCTCAACATGTATGAGAGAACAGGCATCCAGTTCTTGGAGATCCAAAATGTTCAGCTTGCTGACTCAGGAATTTACACGTGCACAGTGGTGAACAGCGCTGGGAAGGCATCTGTGTCTGCAGAGCTCACCGTTCAAGGTACAGCACAGGGTTTGCAAGAGAGAGAAAAGTGAGCCACAGGCATTCCTTTAAAATTTATCTGGTTGTGTTCTTGACATTCACAAGAAACATTCACTTTTCCCCATTATCTTCTCTCTCTCTCTTCATTAAATGATGCTGTGATAGCTTGGAGCCTGCTACAGCTGTAAACATTGTGTTGGTTCATGGTAAAAAAGGCTATCCAAGTGCTTTGTAACAGCTTCCTTTAAAAACACCTTTTCACTTTTACTGTGACTTTGACTTCTATGTTTTGAACACATTTGAATTTCAGCAAATGGAACTTGGCACTTGTCATTATAATCAGTAATTAATTTTGTATTTTTTGAGTACTAGCTCATGGCAATAGATGATGCACATCTATGGACATAGTGTTATGGGAGGCAAAATTCTATCTATATTTGTAGAACTAGGAAAGTAAAGTAAAGGAGCATAATTCTAAATTGTGAGAGAGAAAAACCCCAACTTAATAAGATTAAAATTCAGGCTTCTCCACTCCCAACCCTGCCTATTTCACTGCTTGTTACGGAAACAAATGTCTTTGCATAAGTAGGATGTTCTATTCCATACGTGCATTATCATATACAGCTCATTTTGCAGTTTGATGCTTCTTAGGGTGCCCTTTGCATCAGCCCCAAAATCATACAGCCTACAGCAAGCACACTAAAGAGGAAGTTCATCAGTCAGTAGGTAAGCAGTCACTGGGCCCAATTAAATAATTAAATCCACAGCTGCTGGCTTCAGCTGCAGTTGTGAGGTCAATGGGTTATATATGCAGCCAGCAGTGAGTTTTTTGTTGCAAGACTTTTAGTTTCACATCAGTGCTGTCACTCTGTAAGGTACCAAGAATATAAATAAGGAGTGGATGTACATTTAGGTTGCTCAGAACCACAGCTAACCTTTCTACGGTTTAAAGCTGTACTTTTTATCTGTAAGTTCCAATCTGTTGAAGCCATTGTAGAAGAAGCTTCTACAGTTTGCCTGTTCAACAGAGGTTTTACAGAAAGGGCTGTTTCTTTCAATAAGCCTTTTATCTAAACATAAAACTCGATCCCTAATTGCTCTCCCTGAAGTGGTGAGCCTTCTGTTCTGTAATGGCTACATCTGCCTTGAGAGATGATGCGGAACTGGGGTCACAGAGTCAGTTGTGGTATATGTTTGCCTCAGATGCTGACTGCATCTCTGAATAATGTGGGCATTCTTTCTTGGATTAGTGCAGGTCAGTAAAAAGGGCACTCTTTTGCAATGCTCTTGATTAATTGGATGATTCCACTTACCTGACCACAATATATAATACCTAATTCTTTCATTATCCATTAAATCAGATTGTCAGAGTTACTGCAAGATATTAGCAGACAATCAAGTGGCTCAGAAGTACTACATGTTCTTTCAAAGAAATGCAATCTCATATATAGGTATTTTCCTCCAATAGCTATATTTTTCCTGAGTGGAAGGTGAAGAGGGAGGAGGAAATATTCTTTTAATTTACAGGGTTGCATGGTATTTTCTTGTGTGCAACCAGTAGTTATGAAGCTTTCTTTTCTGCATTTATCCAGTCTTTTCAGTTTTAATTTCAATATTTCTGTTACTGTTTATTGACAGGTTTATTGAAATGAGGTCAATGGGTTTTTCCCTCTCTCACTGTAACTTTTGTTTGTGTGTAAATAGATTCTTTTGGTCACTCTGAATGGCTTGGCAAGTCCAAGCATTTAGATGTGGATTTTTGCTTGCAAAACACAGTGGAAATCAGGATATCATCCATCACATGATTTTGTCTTTTCCCTGAGGCAGAGACTCTGAAAGCATTTTTATGGAGTACTTGTTGGTGACTTGAAAAATTTTTTATCTTGCAATTATATTATTACATGTCTTTCTACTGTAGTTTCTAGTCTCACAGCTGACAACAGTGTAGGTGTAGCTTTGATCTGACCAGGAGAAAACAAATTGCATCCTGAAATGTTAATTAGGGAGTTATGGAGAGATGTGGTTGGTATGCGACCTAGACTGGTATTTCTCTCCTCACAGCTACTTATTATCTCATGCTGCCCCCAAGAGAAACAAACACTGTCATGGAGGATTACAAATTAGGAGACCAATTGGGGGCAAATACGTGCTCGGTTTTATCAGTGCATCCGATGAGGTGCCTTGGCAAATCAATATAGCTCAGCCATGTTCCCAGATTTCTTGGTGGTGTTGCAAAGTGAAGAAACGTGATGCATTAGCTTTTGTGTTTTTCATGTTAAATGTTATAATTCTTGCTACACAGCAAATGGGTTGGTAAATGTTTACAGGCGGGTCCAGGTTTTGGGAGGTTTTAGTCCTGTTGACTTGGTTCTGTGTTTTAGCCAGAGGACAGCTGCAGTTTCACTGTGAGCACCCTCAGGTGTAGGACTGATTGATGGTTTGCCTTTCTCCACCTTTCTCTACAAACTCTGTGGAGTTATCCTAAGATTTGATAAGCTGCTTCCCAGTTGGAATCTCTTCCTTACTGCTCTCCCCCAACACAGAGCTTTTGAGGCTCACCGAACCTTCTAGTTCTCTAGGGCTCACAGAACCCTAGTTCTGCAGGGTTGTGAGAACATGACTCAGCAATGTCTCAAAATGGACCACGACCTCTTTGTGTTTCAGCTGAGCAGCTTCCTGTTGTCCATATCAATTTCAGGTGTGGTGATAGTCAATCTTGACTTCAATGGATTGAAAATTGGAAGAGTGAAGGTTCTTAAGTATATTTTTTGCTTAAAATCTTCCAAATTTTTGGAATTGTGCACAGTATTGTGTGTGTAAGTTACCTGTTTCTTTTGTATTTCAGGCCCAGATAAGACCGACACATACACTCAGCCACCTTGGTATGTTTTTACTGGAGTACTTTCTCTGACTATTTCATTGCAGTGCGCTAATTTTGACATTTACTGCATGTGCTTTCTTCACAAAGTGATAAATTTGTTGGGGGGTTAGTCTGTATTTGGGAGTTAGAAAATGTTTGCTTGGAATGAGATTCTCTCTTGCTGCCCAAATAAGCTGTCCTGGTAGACTCGTAGGAAATAGTTGGTGGAACTGGTGGCAACATTATGAAATACAGAGTTCTGGTCTGGTTCAGGAAAGCAAAATTTAAAAATACAAGCTATGTGAGGAGAAATTGTACACTGTACCAGAGGGTCAAACTTCCTTTATGGAGTTAACAGCCTGAGTGCACCTTGTCAGTACTGAGCCGGTTGTTCTTTCCTGTCATAAACTAAACAGGGTATGGCCGTGGTCTTTGCTGTTGTCTAAAAATACATACAAAAGTATGGATAAAGCAACAAGAAAAAAAATTAATATTTAGGCCTTTATCAAGGTTTTTTAAAATTAAATTACTATAATATTTTAAAATTATTTTATAAAATTACTTTTCTTCATGAATGGAAAATTCAGGAATGAAAAGCTCAAAGCTGTCTGTGTAAGACACTTTGATGAAGGCCAGTTGCTTTATAGTCATTGGGATGTTTAAACTGTCCTCACATGCCCTGGGTGAGATTTCAAAATGGCATGTTCACATTGTCCTAACTGCAAAGTGGAATTGAAAATGCTGTGCTATTCTGTTTTTCAGATCTGTGTGATTTTTAGGAACATACTTGAAAGTAAGTTTAGTATAAATGAAACTGTGAAGCATTGCAGGCAGAACTCACCATGCATGTGGTTCTTCAGAGTAGTTCTGCATCCTCCATCATTTATTCACAAAAAAAAAAGATATTTTTTAAAATGAAAAAGTCTTACAGTTGTCACTACAAATCTCAAACAGTACATCAAACTGCAGCTGAAGAAAGTACCCCAATAAATATCAGAAGTCTCCCTGAGAGAATAAGTTCATGGCACCAAGTGTAGCAAAACAGAACCGGGCTGGAAATTACTGCTCTTATTTCAAATGTGTTCCAATTCTGCCTTGGAGTAATACTGTGGAAGTGTGAGACAGACATAGTGCTCTACAGGTGATAGGTTAGGGATCAAAGCAGTCACCTTCAAGGAAAGAGACTTAGTAAGTCCCCAGTTAGTCAGCTACTCTTGTGCCCCCTAAGAACCGAGCAGCAGATCCATCATAATTCTGAGAAACTCTTCCTAATAAATCCATAGCTGATATTGTTACATCCAGTCAAGTTTTTTAATGTGCCAATACCCCTTCTCCCTCCCCTAGACTTAGGTCAAGTTTCCTATCAGTCCTGTTTTGAAATTGCCTAAATTACAAGACAACATAATTAGAAAGAGTAAAATCACTTCACAATTTCCATTTTCACTTCCCTTTAGGGAAGTATTTTATGTGACATTTTGAGCTATAATTTTACATGACCTCAATTTATTAAAGCATCAAGTGGTGTTACATCATGGTCATTCAGATCTCATGTAATTGCTTCCCATCTAAAGCAGTGCATGCAAGGTTAATGTCTGACTCACAGAACATATTAGAACTTGAGCAGTGGACTGGTAGCCTGAAATTCCTGAGCTGACATAGTGTCTGAGCCCTGATTTCATTTTATAAAGCTTTTCACTTCACCTCTTTGACCCATGTTCTTGATCTGTGTGAAAGAATCAGAAGGCTAATCAGTTCACCTTCTTGCTAAGGGCTTTGATATTTATACCATTGCTGATAATAATGAGTTTTTATACAGTGTCATGTATCTCCAAATTTCTCATTTTCCTTCAGCGTGCCATCAAAACCAACCACACTTGCCGTTAAAGCTGTTGAAAATTCAGAATTTAAACAGGCAACCAGCAATGGGATAGCTAAAGAGCTGAAATCCAGCAGCACAGAACTCATGGTTGAAACCAAAGACAGGGTGTCAGCAAAGAAAGAGTCCTTTTACATCACCAGAGAAGCCAAAGAAAGTAAGCAAGGACAGCACCAAGAAACCAACACAGTGTCTTCTCAAGAACATAAAGAAGGAAAAAAGGGACCTCAGCTCTTGCAGAAAACTTCAAGCACCATCACACTACAATCTGTCAAACTGCAACCAGAACCAAAGGCAGAACCCCAGGCCACTTCCATCAGACAGAGTGAAAACAGGAAAAGGGCGGTGCAGCTCCTGATGTCAGCTCAACAAACTCCACCTCTGTCAGGGCATGTCAGTCCCAGGGCTAGAGAAGCAGAAAACAGATCTGGAGCCCGGGGGTCTGTACTGGAGGAGAAGAGGGAGCCCCTGGGAATTCCCCCTCAGTTTGAGATCCATCCGCAGAGCCTGGAAGCATCAGAAGGCCAGGAGATTAAATTCAAGAGCAAAGGTAAAGGGATGAAAATTATCCCAGCCCCCAGGGTTAGTCAGAAAGGGGTTCCCTTTCTGTGCATGGAAGTGGAAAGCAATTCTTCCTTCTTTGAAAGCTGTTCTCCTCCTAAAGCCTTTTAGAAACAGAGGCAGAATCCAATGCTGTTTCCACAACACTTAGTGAAATTTTCAAACCATCCTGTACCATAGTGTCCATCTCCTCTCTCATCTGGGGTTTCCCCAGGTGTAACCAATGCTGCTCTTTCTAGGAGGTAGTTTTAGGCCCTCTTGTATGAGGGTGCAAGAGAGAAATGGATGGCACACTTTCCAGAACTGTAATTAGTTACACTACTCTTGAGCCAAAAAAAAAATCAGATAAGAAAATACAATCACTCACTGCATATCCCTTGTGGCATCTATTTTTATGTCTCACATTTCGTCAGACTGGTCTGAGTGCTTTCTAAGAGCTGAAATGATAAAGTCAGAATTAAAAGGGAGATTTAGAGTTTGTTCCACAGAATTTGAACGGGTTTTAACCTCTCAGAAGAGTAATGAGAGCTACGTTTTGGCGAATCTGGGTAGTAATTTGGAACATTTCTCTTTTTCTTTTTTTAATTGCAATTTTAGAAAATAATCTGGAAACATTGTTCTGCTTTTTAAAAAAATAATATTTGCACTTTAAAGGGTTCACATAAATGAGGAAGAAATTGTTTTTTATTTCTCTAGAGGCAAAAAAAAACCAAATCACACAACACTATGGTACTTATTTCATTTCTCGATAAGTATTGCCCCATGAGTACAGAATATAATTTCTATCAGAAGTCCAGAGCATGTGGAGTGGAGAAAAGATTCCAAAGATCCTGGCACATTTTGAATAGTTTTATTTTTCGGGTATATTACTAAAAATGTGAATTTTTTTCTGTCAGAGCATCTCACACACTTTACAAGCTTTAACTAATTCATGACCTTGTTTGGTAGGGAAATACAGTCCTTGTTGTAGAGAAAAAAGGAGATCATCCAGTTTTTATTGAAGCCAGTGAATGCCTTCTCATTTGGCTTTGGACCCAAAGCACAAACCCTTACATGCAAAGGCAAGGTGTCTGCAGGGAGGTCACAGTGGGATGTCCCTAATGCACTACAATAAGTAATCTGAGAAACTCTCCTGAGAATCCTCTCTGCAGATTGACCAGGGTTGCTTTCACTGGCCCTTCTCCCTGCTGGTTCAGCCTCACCTCAGGCAGGTTCAGGGCTCTACCAAAGTGACCTTTGAATATCACCAGGGTGGGGAAACTCCACAACCTCTCTGGGCAACCTGTGTCAGTGCTGAGTTTGTGTTCGGACAGAACCTTCTGTGTTTCAGTTTCACATTCATTTTGTCTGTGACTTTTAGAAGAAGAGTTTTCAGACAGAAGGTTTTTTACAGATATGGTTTTTCAGGTTTTCAGGTTACCAAGTATTTGTATTTTAAAAGATGGACTGGCCAAGAAGTTTTAGATCAGAAATATCAAACTTTCTGACAACAGTTTTGTATATTGCCCATTAAGGTCTATATAATTATGTATGTGTAAAATGTACCTAATTTATACTGAAGTAAATAATACTAAATAAATATATACAAAATAATACTAATTATGAATACCTATTCATAAAAAACCAAATGTCTGATTGTCTAGTTTCAGGGAAGCCAAAACCAGATGTGGAGTGGTTCAAAGAAGGTCGACCTATTAAAGCTGGAGAAGATGTCCAAATATATGAGGAAGATGGAATTCATTGCCTATGGATAAAAAAAGCCTACTTGAGGGACAGTGGATCCTATAGCTGTACAGCTGTCAACCCCAAAGGCCAGACTTCCACCAGCTGGTTGTTAACTGTCAGAAGTAAGTAAGCTCTTGTGAACCCATCTGCACTTTGGAAACTGTGGTCATCTAAGCATACTTAGAAAAAGGCTCTAAGTGGTAAAGCTAATTTCATCAATTTCGGTTAAAGGAACTGTTTTCATTTTGGTTTTAAAGGGCCTAAAGTTGAAGAGGTTGCTCCGTGCTTTTCCAGTGTCTTGAAAGGATGCACCGTGAGCGAAGGGCAAGACTTCGTGCTGCAGTGCTGTGTGGGAGGGGTCCCTGTGCCTCACATCACGTGGCTTCTCAATGGTAAGGAATCCCCTGCTCTGCAACACCTACATGAACGCACTGACACCCCAAAGCGCTCTAAATCACCCTAATGCAACCCGCTGGGACACCTGAGGAAAACCCTTCACACGAGCATCAAGCGCACGACAGGCGGTGTGAGCAGGGTCTGTGTTGCCGCAGTTCCGCGCTGTGTCCAGCAGGGCGCGCTGGTGACACGGCCGTGATCAGATGAGTTACCGGGGCTGTGTCACACGGCCGTGCAGCTGCTGGTGACAAAGATGTGCCCAGGTGCGTTACCTGGGCTGTGTCACACGGCCGTGCTGCTGCTGGTGACAAAGATGTGCCCAGGTGCGTTACCGGGGCTGTGTCACACGGCCGTGCTGCTGCTGGTGACAAAGATGTGCCCAGGTGAGGTACCGGGGCTGTGTCACACGGCCGTGCTGCTGCTGGTGACAAAGATGTGCCCAGGTGCGTTACCGGGGCTGTGTCACACGGCCGTGCTGCTGCTGGTGACAAAGATGTGCCCAGGTGCGTTACCTGGGCTGTGTCACACAGCCCCTCACAGCATTGAGACATGGCTGTGCTGCAGCTGCTGCCCTGTGCTGAATCCTGTGCTGCCCCCACGCCTTTGGCATGAGCTTCTGCTCAGAGCGTAATGGGTTGGCATCATGATCCTGCAGAGACACTAAGTTCTAAGCAAGGTATTGCTGAATCACAGAATATTCTGAGGTGGAAGGGACCCACAAGGATTATCAAGTCCAACTCTTACATGAATGGCCTGTACAGGGATTGAACTCGTGACCTTGGAGTTATTAGCCCCATGCTTAGACCAACCAAAACCTTTCTGGTTCAGCTACTGCAGGTACCTGTCCCAGTTTATATTTAGTTTCCAGTCAAAATACTCTGAATCATTCAAGAGTTATGTTGTAGGAGTGTAAAAATTACCAGAATGCTATAACCTAACTCACAGAAGATATGTAGGAAGGGCCTACCTGCACATATGAGAAGTAGTGAGGGAGCTTATATTAATATTTAGTTTTAACTCAGTTTTCAGCTTCTCTTGAATTGTGTCTGCTTTGCCCTAAAAAGCCTCTTATACGTAAATATAACAACAGATTAATAGGACTAAAGAAGTACTACATCAAAAGTGCTTTGCCCATTTTGAACTATCTGGAATCACTTTGGTATCCTGTCAGCCCTAGCACTGCTCATGCAAAGTAATCAACCCATCCCCAAGATGCACAATTCCAGCTGTACAATGTACAACCTTAAGGTGGATATAGGAACACAAGTGATCATTTAAACATCATTTCTTTTTCAATACATGTGTTTACGCTTTTCAGTCTGAGTGCAGTATTTCACTCTTTACTGTAGGGAGGAGACCAATGCTTGATTCCACCCTTCCATCAGCTGGGCAGGTCATAATTGGTGTTAGCAGCTCTGTTCCCAAGATCTTGAAATCACAGCTCTTCTGGTTGCTTCTCAACTAGAAATATGTTCCTTGAGACTCTAATGTTTGCCTAAAACTGACTAAAAAAAAAGTGAAATATTTTTTACTTTTATCAGACTGTATAATCTCCTACCTTGCCCTGATTGCACAGCTGAACAGTCAAGTCTCCTTAACTTCCACTTAATACCAGAGTTAGGCCCAAACATCAGTGTTTTGCTTCAATTCCAAATGATTTCAGAAATCTGGGCACTTCATGCTTTGGCTAAGGACTCTTTCCATTTAAAGCCATATCTGAAAAACACTAGAAAAATTTATTCAGCTCAACTCTTGATCACCTCTTTTACTCCTGAAGTGCAATTGATTTTTGGTTTTTTGCAGACTCTCCCAGGCTATCTATCTTTGTGTGTGTGTGGTTATAAACAAAGAAGAGCATACTTTGCCGTAAAGATGTTTCCTCCAGGATTATTTTAAAATTAATTATTTCCACATGATCTCTGTTTTCCTTTAGCTATTCAGAGTAAATGGGCTAACTGAAAAAGGTGGCAGGGCAAATGAACTGTGACCTTGAGACTGGTATGTTCCCACAGCCTGGGCTGTTCCCCTTACCGATAACTCCATGTCTAGAATAGAAAGTCCAGTGCTTTATTTACAACACAAAACATGTGAGTAAACGTTCTGACACTCTCCCACTGGACATAATTTGTTTCTCTGTCTGAAGGCTACCCTGAAGTTCCTCCTTTGCAGATGTGAGTAGAATCTCTGTTTGGCTGTGCAAGAATTGTCTTGCAGCTCAGGAGCAGCTCTGAGTCAGTCTTCATATTCCAAGGTACCCTTATCATAGTGTTCCCTCAGACATCGAATCATGTGCTTATACTCAGTTACCTTCACATACAGAGCATCTTCCTGTCTCAGGTGACTGACTTTGCGTTGATTTTCAAATGACTTACAGCTCATCAGGCATAGATATATGGTCTCCATTTATGTAACTGTGTTCTAATCAGAACACTGTTGTCTTCTGAAAAATAAAGCCCAGACATAAATAAGCCACATGTTTCTGTGATTCACTGTGCCCCCCTGCCTTTTTTCAGGTCATTTATTTTATATTGACCTTTCTTCTCACTGAGCTCATATAAGTCTGCCCCTGTTCAGGTATAATCATGTTTACATTGCACCGGAGCTTCTAACTGCAGTTGGCTTGATGCAAAGCAAGTGGGGATTTTTTTTAGTTGGTTGGATTTCAAGCCATTAGGGTTCTGTGAGTGAGAGTGAGTGCATTAACTCTGCTCTTAAATCAAAAGGCAGTGATGAGTCTGCGTAACAGAAGCACAAGAAACTCTCATAATAATAAAAATTAGACACATCATATATTACTCTAAAGACACAAGCACGCGACTTTCATTCTAGACTGCTGAAATATATCACTATAGTTTAATGCTTTTCTGTCTTGCACAGGATTGTGAGACATAACTGTTTATATACCATTTTGATACAAACATGAAGGGATTTTAAACAGTTGTTTAATGTTGATAATTCCATCTACACTCCTAGGGTTATTATTTTACTTAAGGATCAAATTGGCTGTTGTGATATCCACTTGAATGCAAACATTTCCTTCCTGTCTACCACCTAGCTAGATACTGCAAACTTCTCATATTTATATCCATGATCAAAGAAAATTGTGTTTCTGGTCCTGAAATATTACTCCAAGCAGACATAACAGTGCTTTTGGCAAAATGACATGGTGGAGTCTTTCATCACCTGGCCATATGAAAAAAACAGTATATTCACAGTATATAATTTGAGGCAGGCAGACCAATTCTGTTTTCAAAAAAAGGTGTATTAACATCTGCTCTCCATGTTAGGAATATAAAGCTTTTTATATTCACAGCTGAACTCTGCTAGGACAGAGGAGAAAGCAATATGCTGTGAGCAATCCCACTACTGTTCAAAATACAGCACTTTTGCAGAACTCCATAGAAATAAAAATCACATGGGACAGGACATGTAAAGTTCACTAGAAAATATCAAATGCAAATTGTCTTCCAAGCATGACAATGATAAAAAAACAGAATTACTTTGAGCAGATTAGTGAGGAAAGAATGTATATCTTGGTGAAATAATGAATGTAAAGACCAAGTTATCAATCATAAGATACATGAACAGAAGGCTGCTTTGAGAAAAAAATAAGAAAAAAGAAGGAAGGAAGCAGAACCTGCTCCCTTCCAGGCTGGCCATCCCTTGATACTAAACAGGCTGCATGGTGTCCAGTCTGCCTTCTCCAATCTCCAAGGAATCCACACCACCTGAGAACTGAAAGCCTTACAACAACTTCTTGTACAGTGTTACATACAAGTACTACTTTAGATACCAAGAATATTTACCAGCTGTGACTACATGTGAATTCAAAACATTTTCCAAGTGTTATACAGATCGACCTCTCCTTCAGGTCAAGTGAGACAAAAAATAGATGATGTGTGCTCTGTATTGTCTGTAATTACTTCTTACCATCTGAGAGAATGAGAAGTTTTTCCATATTCATAGAGACTGCACAAATAAGAGCTACCTGACTGAACTATGAATTTTATCTGAGCTGGTTTTCTTCTCTGCAAATCTACCATAAAAGCTTTTTTCCAACTTTTTCAAGATGGTTCTTTTGTCCTTTTGCTCTCCCTCTATGTTTTAAGTTTCTCTCTGAATTTTCACTGATTTACTGGCAAGTGCGCTGAAAGTAAACATCTTGTGTTTTAGTTCTGGCCTCGCTAAAGCCTTATAAATAACTTTTTGCATGTGCTCTCTATGACAATACTTCAGTGTGTAACTCCAATTCACTTAATCTTTTTAAAATACTTTCTGGGTAACTTCTTTTGCAATTGCTATTCATATTGCTTTCTGTGGGTTTTCTTTCTCCCAAAGTTTAATTTAACCTCTTTCTGCTGAATTTAAGAACAGTATCACCATGACTTTAGCATAACAATTCTCTGAGTAGTGTTTGGTTTTAGGATAGCTTTGTGATTTGTCCAGAAAGCTTTTAATAAATGGGCCAGGGGAAAATTTCCTTTCTTCAGGCATAACATGCCAGCAGAAAGGTATTTTTTGTTATTGTTCCTGCTGCCAAGCTGTCCTGGAGATTTGACTGTTCTGCCTCTGGAGAAGGGAATCTTTCACTACTGGGAGAGTTGTTTTTATTACATCAAAATATAAGTACTGTGGATGTAACTTAGAACCTTGCTGCAGGTTATTCCTAAGGGCTGATATGCTTGTGCTCTTTTTCTGGGGTCTGATGAAAAGGCTGTTCTGTAAGTGATTTCACTATTTTGTGAATAATGCTTAAAAATAGCCAGTTTTGTTGGGAGCTGCAGTGAAAAAGAGCCCTGACAAAATTTGAGGACATGGTGAAGGAGTCCATATTTTGTTTTTCCATGCAGAACACTTACCCTATTCATTTGGTTACTTACAACAGAAATATAAAAGCATTGTTCTGCTTTTGATGATGCAGCTTTTATCCCAAGTCTATTTCTGATATGGCATCATAGCATCGTTTGTCATCACGTATAGTTTCAGTGTCAGAATCCCAGGCAAGGACCGTGTCAGGTTAGACATTCTATAGCTGGACCAGGAAGGCAGTCCAGTGCCCCTTGTCCAGAAAGCTTTGTCTGCTTGGGCTTTAACTCTGCCTGTACATATTTGAATGTAGTGCTATTCCCATGTGCACAAACTCTGTGGTTTAACATAATAGTTCCAGCAGTCTGTGTGTGACTGAGGGAAAATGAGCTCAGAGGAGCCAGTAATAAGAATATGTGACCTGTGACAAAGGTTGGAGAGAGTTTATTATAAAATTGGAGTCTTCTGGGTGGCTGATTAAATATTCACCCCAATTTTTCATGTAATAGAAAATTTGCTAACTTAACGAACAGATGGCTTAGAAGCAAAGGATGAAGATCATCTACCACATTTTATAATATATGCAAGAATTGGATGATGCTGATTTTGGCACATGTTTGTATTTCAGAATGAAACTTTTTATGCAGATAGATAGTGCACAGATAGTGCACACCGCCCTCTGAGTTGGATTTCTTTGAAAATTGGAGATGAGAGAAAAATCTGTCCCATCATTTAATTTATCCAACTCATAGTGCAGAACTGGTTTTTAGAAATGCCAGACCTGTGTCTTTTAAAATTATTTTGGCAATGGAATAAATTTTGATCTTTTTTGACCACAAACTCCCAAGCGACAGACATCTTCAAATCAGTCCTGCACAATTTCTCTGCTGTTTCATCCTCTTCTCTTAGATGACCCTAATTTCTATTTCCAGCATGATGTTTATGCACAGGTATAAAGTTGTCTTAAGTATTGCATACACTGGGAAAGCAACCAAAGATGAGTCAGTAGTGGAAACTATTTAATATTGGGAAAACAGATTGCAGAAGCATTTCAAAAAGTAAGGCTGAGATTGATGACGCTTGCTGAAACAATAGCAAGGCAAATTTAAGCCATCTATACTAATAGTCAAGCATTTTCCAAACCAATTCAATGAACCAGTTCCTTAAAATGAACTTCTTTAATAGTCATATCACCACAGGTGACACTCTACCCATGTGTTACTGACCTTACTGTAGTGTAGATTGACTGCTTCTGTAAATTAGCTTCTTGCCTCCATTGCAGATTTATTCTCTCTCTTGGAATGTATTCCACTACAAAGTACCTCTTGGAGGACTTCATGTGCTTCTCCATGCCCAACAGATTTTGCACATCTAGCTTTACCTGCATTTTATCTAGTTTCAGGCAAATTACAAGATGGAGACAATGTCTGAAGCAAACACACATTTCTTGTCTTATCCACCTCAAAGAGTATCAAAGATAAACTTTTGTCCTTTTGCTGCTACTCAAGGTAGCACCCAGTGAATCTGATGGTGAGCTTTGTCTGACAACCATGTTGTGTTTTGTGCTTGGGATGCTGCTGGTTGTAGTCACTAGAGAGCAGTGGCTGTGCACCAGAGAGTGGGACTTGGCTCTGCATTTTAATATGCTGGCTGGTTAGGCATCCAGATTTCACTGAAAACTAAAAGTGCTTTTGAAATTTGTGGCTGATGTATTAAATCAGTTCTCTTCCCTTCTGTCTGCAGACCAGCCAATTCAATATGCCCATTCCACTTTTGAAGATGGAGTTGCAAAACTGACTGTCCAAGATGCCCTACCAGAAGATGATGGAATTTATACCTGTCTGGCTGAAAACAACACAGGACAGGCATCTTGCAGTGCTCAGGTCACAGTCAAAGGTGCATATCTCAGACTATTGTAATTACTACTGTCATATAAACTATAATCTTTTTTAACAAAAATAATTTTGGATCCTTAACAGAGGTGGTTGCAAGTGGATTCCTTGTTTTTTCCAAGCTTTTGTCAGCTGGGTACCTCTTCTCCCCCTTGGAGGTGTGTGCAACTTAAGTGCTTAAGGACTGTGTAGTGTAAAGTAATAAGCACATTTCAGAAAAAGGTATTAGTGCTTTGACCTTCCCAAGGGCTTAGTATACAGAGCAGTGAGGCTGTTCTGGAAGAGGTTTACCAGTCTAAGAAGGGACTGGGACTGCTGAAAAAAAATAACTGCAGTATCACCAATATCACCCATCAGGCAGAGAATGTTACAGGGAGGAGGCAGATGCTACTCCTTTCAAGAGAAAGGCAGAGCACAGAGACCAGTGCCAGCTACTGCAGTTATGATAGCAAATGCCAATATTCTTGTTCTGTTACCAGGATTTATCAGATATAATTCTGAACAGGCATGTATCAACTGACTGGGGACTGTGTAACTCTAAATAAGTGGAATTTTGGTAGAGAAAGTACCAGAAGAACATTGTAATAAGCAATTGACATGACCTGTTGTCTCAGAAATCTGACAGAGTGCTGATTTGACAGAATTTATTTGTTCATGAAAGCCATAATTCTGTACTAGAATCTCAAGAAACACATTCTAGAAGACCAGAGTTCAAAATGAAGACAAGAGATGACAGAATTCTGCGGATAAATTCAACAGTGAGGTAGTATCCATCAATATCATGGTCTTTATTCTTTCAATCTCCCCTGGCATCAGTCTATACAGGTGCTTTGTTTTATGGCCTGGAGATTATCCCCCACGCCTCTCTCTTCAATCCCCTGCCCTCAGACTCTCCATCCCTCTACAATCAAGCCTGTATTTGGTATTTGTCACCTGCAAATGATTTTTACCCAAAGTTATAATAGTTTGTCACTGCCTGTCCAACAGACTTCTGAGTGACAGCTGCCAAGGGAACTATTCCTTTTGTTTATGACTAAATACTACCTGCCCTAAATTTGTACATGCAGTTTGGTGAGAAATGTACCCTGATTCCTGAGATCTCAAGATTTGTCTGTGTTTACCAGTGTTTTGGGGTGTTTGTCTACTGCTCTTCAGTGCTCTGCCTGCCCCTATTCTGTCTGTATGACAAGGCTAAAGTGAAAACAAAGTAATTCTGGTAAACCTATGAGTTAATTTCTTGATTACTAAACTGAAAATACATTCATCCCCTCCCCACCCTCCCCTCCTGAAAAATGGCACAAAATAAGAAAACACCAATATAAAATAAGCCTGAAACTAATCTGTTCTCAAAGTTATAATTTATAATTTCTCTGAAGCATTTCATCCGCATTAGCTAAGGGCCAATGAAGACTGGTCCACCTTGAGGGAGTTGTTTTTGACGTGGGGCCTTCTGATCCTTTACTGAGACTCAGAAACCAAAGGGACTCTTCCCTCTTACTGAGCATTTCTGCGTTATTTTAGGGTTGTCAGGCAATGCTAACATGGGAGCAGTAGTGAGTGTGCCTTTCCCTGGGCTTGTGTGCTCTGCTGAGCTATTTCAGGCCACGTAGTCGCTGTTGCACTGTGTTGGACTCCTCTTGCACTTTACACAGTCTGGGGCTAGGAAGCTGGATTCCCACCATCATCGGGAGTTAGTTTCTCTCATCTGCATCCCATTCTATTGTCTGGGAGTCATGGAGTAGGGATGGGGAAGAATAAGAGCAGAATTAAGAACGTACATGACAGGCTGTAAAACTACATGTTCAATATATTTACATATACTATATACATGTTCATTATATTTTAGCTATCCTGTCTGCTTCTTCCCTAAAACTCATTATGTCCTTGTTGCCATGAGGATTATAGTAACCTTCCCCAAAAGTCAGATCAATATGGACTTTTCTGCCAAAAATAGTACCAAATTTAAAATCTAATTTCCAAATCTCTTATCTGTTCATGTATATTCTTCCATCAGAACCTCTATCAAAATCTTATTGACATTAGAGTTCTCTGAGTCTCTGAATGCTGCTACTAAGGCTTCTCTAAATTCTCAGCTTGTGCAAACAGATTACAACAGAAAATGGTTGTATGTGCGGAAAGGGAGGAAACTTGAAAAATCCTCTCTTGACCAAACACTGATTTTTGGAATGAAGTCTGTAAAATTGTTTCTGAATTGTAAACCATCTTTCTCTAGTTCCTTTTCATCTCCAAGATGATTTAAGGATGTCAGGTTTCCTGCAGTGCTCAGTTTGTTCATTCATTGTTAGAGAAATATTTTCCTTTTGTATGTGAGAAGTAATCCGTGTTTAATCTAAGAAGGAATGGATGTTCTTAGCATATCATCAGTATCAGACCAGCGTCAGAATCCAGCTTTTCCTTAACTTGCTTCTGTGGTCCTTGGACACATCTCTGTCTAGGTCTACATTTCACTTGATACTGCCATTTTTGGCTTTGCTATTCTACTGCAGCAAGAATCTTATGAAGGGACATATCTACTGTGATCACTGGGGGAACTTTACCTGGAGTGAAGAGTCTGTCTTAACAGTAAAACTCAATTCTATTTTTCTAAATGAAATTCAGATCACAGATAACTCCGAAAAGTTAACAGCAAGGATAATGAGTGTCAAACTGTTCAATTCACATCTGAATTGTAGTACAAGATGGTCCTTAACCTGCTAGTAGGTTACAGGTTTTATGTAGCCACATGCCATGTTTTTTAATCAATTTCTGTGCATTCTTTGCCTTTTGGAAGGTCTGTTACATTGTTTTGGTGAAAGGAAATTATAGTAGGAAACAATATTTTAAAGGTCCTTTGCCCCATAGAGGGTTACTGTTCCAAGTTCAGTTAAATACAAGAGTGGGATTTTTTTCCAGCATGCTTTGCATTGGGCCCTGGATAATTAGCTAAGCTAATTGTGGCATAGCTTTCCTTCTAAGTCACCACTCTCAGATTCATTTATGGTTGTCTTTTTCTTCCTTATTATGAAGCAGGATAAATTCTCTCTAGCACTGAGCAACTCAGTATTACTCCTTTGTTTGTTTTCACATATGAAAAATGGTGAAGGTACTTAGTTGTTTGTAGGAGGCTTTTGACTGTGTCAAAAAAAGTCCCATGTTTCATATGGATGGGGCATAAGGAATGCAATGGTCTTAAAAATTCAAATTAATCAGTCTTCTGCTTATTTAAAGTGAGAAATTAACATCTTCAGATCACTTCAAATCACTCTACTTAAGTGATCTGAAGGCTGAGTAAAATGGGGTAGATCCATTAGGTAGTCTGTGGAGAAACTAAGTTAATCAAGGTGAAGCTAATTTTGGCCTTGTAAAGGACTAAGTAGATGAGACTGAACCCTGACAGCCATCTTCCCTCTGTCAGCAGTTTCTCAAAGCTGACACACAGGTAGAGATGAACTACAGAGATTGAGCAGTACTCCCTGGAAAAAAACAGCTTAACAAATGTCTTCACATTGAGAATTATTTCCTTCTGAACCTCCCAGTGAGTGGGGTGCACTGGGTGAATGCTAGATCAATTGGCCTAATGCAAATAAACCTGAGAGGTGAGAAACATGGTCAGTGTTACTCAAACACTCGATTATAGATGTTCCTGAAATGGTACCATTTGCTACTTTAAAAATGTAGGATTATTTTTTTTTAGGCATTGTTTTCTATACACAGGAAAATCAAAATTTGGGAGGCTTTGGGGCTGATGCACATTTTTTTAAAAAGTTTTTAAACAACACGTGCACAGCTGATTTGTTCCTGTATTCCTGTGTTTTGTACGTGCAAGCTATTGTATTTGGCGTTCACATTTTCACAATGCATATTACAATTTTCATCCTGTTCTATGATATGAAAACAAGTATACAAGCCATTTTTAAATACACCAGGCATCCTACTTAAAAAACAAACAAAGCAACCAGCTCTTAACAGGGATATTCAGGGGACATTCAGGTGACCTGAAATATATGGTGATTATATACTGATGGGGATTGCAGATACTCAGGTTTATTTATGAATTTATGAATCAGGCTATGAATAAGTTATGAATTTATTTATTATTGATTTATTAATCAGGGGTTTTTAATTTATTAATCAGGGTGGTTGTATATTTCAATCAGGTTTTTTATGAATAGGAAACTGAGGTGAGGAAAAATTAATTGACTCTGTACATGTGTAGTGAGTTGGTGTTAGCGTTTTGCTGAGGCTGTGACAATCAGAGTATAAAGGCAAGACAGACGGAAGTAATAACTGGTATAGTTGGAAGGTAAGGCCAGCTCCCAGGAATGGTGACAGTTCTTCAGGTGTGCCACATTTCTGAGATAAGCCTTCTCATATGTGGTTGTCTGTCAGTATCTAATCACTGCCAAGGAACTATAGGTCAGGTCCACTTGTAGAAAAAATGTGTCAAAGGGATATTTAATTACCTGACATTCACACCAGTATCTGAGTGTGCTACATGTGATTATGGACTGCAGGGTGAGTGGGAAGAGTGTGGGCTCTGTTTGTGCCAAACCACATCAATACATCATGTGGGAAGCTTCTCTTATTTTGCAAACAGACTCTGCGTATTGCAGGCATAGGTGATTTCCTGGTCCAGCTTTCTCTAGGTATGGTATCAAGCTGGAGCGCTTGCTGTGACTTCTAGGAGAATGTCCTCTGTCTTGCAGTTCTGCAGTAAATGACAAACAAGATACCTGACCCACTGCACGCTCCTTGAGAGTTCTCCAACCTCCTTGTACCAGGCAGCAGCATCACTGGTTGTTTCCAGAACAGAGCAAATGAGGTGTGGGCAGTGAGAGCAGCAGGGCAGGCTGGCAGCCACGGTTTCTGTGGGCTCTAATGTTCTGCAGTCACACATTTTGCTGATGCTTGTTTTCCGCACACTGCTGGGTTTTTTGTTGGGTTGTTTTGTTGGTTTTTTTTTAATACAGGCCTAATACTCTTTGTAAGCAAGCACTATTCAGCATATAGTGCTGCTCGTGCTTATTGGCTCTTGACCTCATTTCTCTTTCCCTACCAGCAGTGCATTTGCCTGGACTCACATCTGTTCCCCTTTCTCCCCCACCACTTTCTGTTCATGCTTTTTTTTCCCAGTGCAGCCTCCCCAGCATAAGTGTCTGTGCTGGGAAGCCTGTAGCCCTTCCAAGCCGATTACTGTAGTCATTCATTGATCACTGGACGAGCAGATTAGAGCCACCTGAAAGCTTGTCACAGTCCCTGCTGTAACCAGTTTATCAGAGCAGCAAAGGGAGATGCTTTCTGAAAAACCAGTTTGTTTTGTTCCTGTCACTCTTCCATCTGGTGTGAGCGGGACCATAAAATACAACCAGGTGGAAGAAAAGCTTTCAGGTAGGAATCTTTTCCTTCAGTCATGAGAGATGCTCTCTTCAGGTTGTGGGTTGTTTTTCTTTCTGTCTCAGAATGACCCTTGTTAGACATTAATCGTTTAAAGAAGGTTACCACTAAAATAAGCAGCCTCTTTGAAGATTTAATTGAGAGGCCACAGCTTTGTTTCTCTGAGATCCATATTTCTGCCGAAGGTAAGCGAAGAACGATGTCTTACTTGCCAACACTGATGAAATGTTTGTGACAGCTTTTCAAAGTCGCTGCTTGTTTAAAAACATTTTGCCTTATTTCAAGCATAACATAAAGGACTATAGATGACTTTACAGAATACCCCAGTCTAGTCCTATTAAATGTCCAAAAGGCATTCTAAACCAGTAGCCTGGTGGGACCACTTGTTGGTGTAAGAACTGATTTCAGAGCACTAAGTGAAAGGAAGAGGTGTTTCATTACTGTATTGAAAAGTCAGAGGTACCCTGTCATGAGCATCAAAGGAACTCTGTTCCAAAGCTTTCGGGAGTGCCCCAAAGATCTCAGTCCAGCACTCTGCATGGTTCATCAACAGCTATAACCCTTCTAAAACTAAGTTTGGGGTTGGTTTTTTTAAATTGCCTTCTTGCAGCACGTCAGGACCAAACATGAAACAGAATGCCAGCTGGAGACCAAAACTGAAGGGCAAAAGCAAAACATGCGTGAAAGCTGTTAATGATGGATGTGCCATCAATATAAAAAATGCACTCTAAAGACAGTTTCTTGTTATAAATCACTTCCAGAAAAAGGAGAACCAAATTTGGATGCAAATGAGGGATGAGTGCTTGCAGAATGAGGAAATTTTAAATGTCAGAAATTGCATTAACATTTCTTATAAATGAAATAAAAAGATGGGATGCTGACAGAAAAAAAAATTAAAAAGACAAGAAAGAAAAGAAAAAAAATTACCCCTAAATCAACTGTGACACATGATCAAATACTGGGAGCATTAACTTATTACATACCAGAATGACAGAAAACAGATGATTATTGTAACAGTTGGGAATGGTCCTGCATTGGCCAAAGGCAAACTGTCCCAGCTTGCCAAATTGCCAAATTCTGTAGTGTTCTAAGTGTCAGCTGAAAAGTGGAAGTCATCAAAATATATATATATAAAGCTTGTTCACTGAATATATGCCTGAGTAATTTTGAAAGCAGGGGCATGATGTTACCCCAAAGAATGTTTCCAAGGGCAGCTGATGTGGATTAGCTAATGGGAACTCAAACAGCCATCAAACTACCTCACAGGATTAGCTAAATTTTTAAAACTCTCCAGAAGCTGCCTAAGGGAAGTATCTATGATTCCTTTGTAACAGAGGAACAGAACAGACGGTAGGAACCTTGTATAGCTGTGTGCTACTGGAAGTGCTTCTCTGCAGCTTCATTTTAATGAAGGCTTGACTACTGAGCCACATACATAGACCCTGTCTTTTTTTTTCAGGGTACTGTCTTGGTTCAAGATATTTTTAATATAAATTAATCAAGAAGAGAAAACTGACCACAAGCAATGCTGTACTAGAGCTACCTTATTTTTTATGGTCTTAAATGCCAAACAGGTCTTGCTTTAGAATTCCTTTCTGACACTAACTTATACCCAGAAATACAATGTTGTTGTATTTTTTCTCTTTTTTCCACTTTACATTGGTCTAACTTCAAATTTGGTTTCTCAGCTCTCAATCTGAGTCTTATTTGTCTTTGCAGGGTTCCCTAACAGCATTCTTAGTACAGTATCCTTTTGATTGCTCACCCAGGAGAGGAGCAGAACTATTTTAGTATTACCACAGGATAACTAATTTTGTTGCCAGTGTGGATTTGCCAGAGGAGGGAAAGGCTGAAGGGGCTGTAACTCTTTAGATCAGTGGCATCCTCAGGGACACGTGCTTTATGTGGTTGCCTGTTCTTACTATGCTTCCATTGCATTTCAGCTCATGCACAGCCCATTTTTTTTTCCTAATGGAACTGGTATCTGTATACATCATGACTCCCTGCAATTAAATTGTGGACAGTCACACAAAAATTGAGACTATACACGTGGAAGTGAAATTCTGCCTTACTAGAATGCATATTTTCACTGTGGAGCTGACCCGGTTTGATCTAGCATACATGAAGCACCTTTCCTGCAGTTCTCCATGTGAGACTGGTATCTAATGCCGGGGAATTTGTTAGCAGGGGGCCAGCTGAGCTGCTGTGTAAATGTATTTGGTAGGTATACAAGCTCTCAGGCCTTCCATGGAGCTGCTGTCCGTGACAGTGACAAAAGAGCAATTATTTGCTATAAATAACTTGCAAACAGGGTAAATCATTAATAAGGCAGACAGTTCTGAAGGCAAAAGCAAACACCACTTTGGCTGCAGAAGCTTCCAGTGAGACTGTCAGGGAGGAATTCAGTCTGCTGACTGCAAAGTGATCTGCTGTGAACCCAGACATCTACTTTGTATCTGTGACCCCTGTACTCTTTATTGAGCTTTCTCCTGAGGAGGGGAAGCAAAGAGGGAGCTGCAGTTTTCTTCTCTCTGGAATCCAGTGATAGGACTCATGGGAATGGTTGAAGACTGCCAGGGAAGGTTCTGGCTGGACATTAGGAATCATTTCTCTGTTGAGAGGGTGGTCAAACACTGGAACAGGCTTCCTAGAGAGGTGATCAATGCCCTGAGGCTGTCAGTGTCCAAAGGGGTATTTGGACAATGTCCCAAACAACAGGCTCTAACTTCTGGTCAGCTCTGAATTGGTCAGGCAGCTGGACTGGATAATCCTTGTAGGCCCCATCCAACTGAGATAGTCTGTTCTATTCTGACTGTTCACCAAAACATGATCCTTACTGCTGCAGCCTTTTCATAGTGGGATTTCTGGGGTGCCATCTCAGTCACGCAGAATATGCTGAGTTGGAAGGGACCCATCAGGATCATCGAGCCCAACTCCTGGCACTGCACAGGGCACCCCAAGAATCACACCATGTGCCTGAGAGCTTTGTCCAAATGGTTCTTTAACTCAGACAGGCTTGGTTGCTGTGACCACCTCCCTGGGGAGCCTGTTCCAGTGCTCAGCTGGAAGAACTGAGTTTGTTTGGANCACCATGTGCCTGAGAGCCTTGTCCAAATGTTCTTTAACTCAGACAGGCTTGGTTGCTGTGACCACCTCCCTGGGGAGCCTGTTCCAGTGCTCAGCTGGAAGAACTGAGTTTGTTTGGAGAATAAATGAAGTAAAAAAAACAGGTTAAAATGCTGATGACCTGGTGATATCCCATACAAAGGAAAGACTCGGGAAAGAAGGAGCATACATGGAGCTGCAGGATAGGGCTGGAAGACTAGCCCAGAGTAAAATAAAGAGATTTCCAGACAAGATAAATGGGAACTCCGTTTATCTTAAACAAGATAAAGTGGTCTCCTTTGTATATTCCCAACCACCCTTACTGGTACAGGCTTAGGGCATTGTCAGTCTTAGGTTAACAGTTTTTCTGTGTAATGCAAGGACAGCAAACAGACTATAACTTGTCCCAGCTCTTCATTGAAAGCATCTTCCAAGGATATTTAAATCTTACCTTCCATTTACAAAAAACAGATTATAACTGCAAAAATAAATGATGGGAGGTAAATGTGTAAAGAGTACTGCTAGGTCACTGAACACCTAGTTCTCATGACCTAAGTTTGCAAAATGGCATACTAACCTGAGATCTTTATTAAAGCAGAAATGTTCCTACATGTCTCAGGAACACAAAGGTCTGATACTTTTTAATGCCATTATAAATCAAGTTTTGAATTCTTAAAAAACTCACAGAAAATGTTATGCCTCAGGCCTGAGGCAAAGCCACTTTACGGAAAGAAAATCTATGTCTTCATATCAATTTTCTGCCTTATAAAATCTCTTAATTTTTCAGCTGATAGCATTGTTAGCTTAAGATCTGGTAATGGCTGGATTTGTTTACACCGAAAATGTTTGAGGATATGAAACTCTTCTCAAGCTCGAGATCTGTGTGTGAACCTGAGTCTTGCTTTGAGAGGTTTTAGTGGAATCTCTCTGAGTGCTCTCTCTCTGAGCCGGCTCACACGGAGCTTTTTGAGTTAAGCATTCTCCTCAGCTCAGTTGAGTTATTAGCCTGTGAGCCAGAATGATATTTAAACACCATAAATGGTAAATGTTGCCGAGGCAGCCCTTCCGCACAGCTCGGACCAGGCATGAGTTGGCAGTCAACCACATGATGCTGGCAAACAGATTCCTCGAGTATAATTAAACCTCTTGTAAGACTAAACACTGAAAGTTGTTTGCGATGTTCTGAACATAAGGCAGCAAACTCTCTATTCTTTGCGTGTCCTTGACTTGTGACCAGTTGTAACCCCAGCTGGGCTGCTGAGCTGCTGCACTGGAGCTGTGTGTATATGCAGTGCTGTAGCTGACCTGGCTTGAGCTGGGGGCTGGAACGGTCAATCTCCAGAAGTTCCTTCCAAACTCAATTATTGTGTGATTCTGCGCAGTGCTCAGCATGCTGAAGTCCTGATATTTCAACAGGAGATGTCAGCATTCTGCAGCTCACATGAAAATATCTTCAGTATGTCTGGGTAGGCAAATGAACAAGAAAATTTCCTAGACTAGAGATGTCCATAAAATGTTGACTGTTTTGACTACAGACCTAGGTAAAACCTAGGTCTAGTCTTTGGAAACCTTCTTAAAGTTTGCATCATGATCTGGATTTTCTTCTTCAGTTTCAGCAGCAAATCTGGGAATGGGAATGGCACAGTGCAGTTATTGATTCTTTTTTTCCTTCTCTCCAAGGATATAGATTTGTCTATGTCTTTTACCTTAGAATATAAATAGTTGGTTGCGTAATTGCAGTTAAACGGGTACAGGTGTATTGTGCAATTGACTTGTACTAGGCTAACTGTTCAGTGCAGCATGAATTTTCCCCTTTTCTATTAGATATACACCTTCAACTCAATAACTCACCATTGCTTATCAATGTAAATATGTTTACAAATATGCTCAAGCCCTAAGTTCTGACCCAGCTCAAGGTTTTAAAAAATTCAAGTTTCTTTTGGCTTAGACCCACAGCTAACATTAAGACTCCTCTTGCAATAACTTCCAGTCTGCAGATATGCAGAGGTTAAATTTATGTAAGAACTTTTTAAAACCTGGATTGAGAAAACTCAAAGAAAAGGAAAACATTTTTAATTGCCTTAAAATTCTACTAATACAGGTTAATAAATTATCCAAATTTTGATATATGTACTTACTATTACCTTTCTATTGATTATACTATTACCTTACTATTGATTATACAAATACCAGAACACAGAATAAGAGGTTAATAGAAATAGTTTTACATCAAAGGTAATATATCTCTTCCCATTGCCATCCAAATATGCTGAGAATTTGTATTTTTTCTAAGAAATTGAAAGAGTTTAAATTCTCCTTAATCTCTATGGATTTAATGCAGAAAGTGGCTTTTTAAAACATAGATTTGGATGCTCATTAGAGTGTTTTTCTAATAAAAAAATGAACCCTCAAGGGTAAGGGAATGTGGTGGGAAAAGCCTATATTCTTTTGCTTTGTAGAAAATATATGTGGGTATATAAAGAACCATTCACATGCTTTGCTTACTATTTCTGGTCTCCCAGGCTGTTTCCCACTGAGTTGTGCATCTTAATACTTACTGTTTCCCAACATTCATGCATATTAAAGCCTGAGGAAAGGCAAAACCCAGGAAACTTATAAGTGGGGTTATTGTGGTGGACTTTTAAATCTATTGCCCTATGTAACACCTTATCAAAAACCTGTTGAAATGACACTGTCCACCAGAAAGGCTCCAGCTGGGCTTACACATTGTGCCAGACTACGGCTCTGTTCATTCTGGCAAAAATTGTTCTCTGTAAGACGCCTTTCAGAAAATCATAGTTCTTTTCCGTATTATCTTACACCATTTGACCTGCATGAAACCAACAGCTGTGGTTAAAAAATCGTGGCAGCTTTTGTAAGCTACAATAAAGTGAACTAGATGCAAGGTCTGAAAAGAAGTCATTGAAATGTACCTGTGTTTTATCAAGCCCACCTGTGGGAGCAGTAGGTAGCGCTCTCTGATGTCCTCCATGAATGGTCTTGACACGATCCAGGTGGAGGGAATTGAGTGCACCAGCAGAAACTGATAGGGGAAGGGAAAGGGACAGAGAAAATTAACTACCCTGGGTAGAAATTTTTAGTAACTGTTTGTTGACTCTTTTATTCCGTGTTTTCATTCTTAGAGATGAACCTACTCCTATGTGAAAGCAGTAAGAATTAAGAGTGATGAGGGAGTTATTAAATGGCTATAGGCGATTAGAGAGCATTAACATAATACAGAGAGATCAGATCTCCTCTTTTTTCGCATCCAGTTGAATAAGCTTGAGGATGCATAGATACATAATGAAGTCATGCCCTTATGCTAATGTCAAGCAAAATTTTCCTTAGGTTCCAGATTTCCTTGCTGGTGCCAGATGTGCTGTATTTTTATTGTCTGTAGTTTTGGCAGCAGAAATACCCTGCAGTGTTACGAAAGAGGGTGTTTCAGCCAGAAGCACAGTGACTTGCAGCATCTCAGCTGGGAGCTTTACCTCTGCCTTCTTCCTCTCCTCCTGTCCTCCTGCGTTGGACTCTGAAGCCAGCACTGCCTGAGAGTGGATGGATTTTGAACCCCAGCAGAGTTTATGTGGTGAAAGGGACTTTGGAGGAATGAGGGAACGCAAGCCCTAATCCTGGCCAGGGCTTTCTGTGCAGTTTGCTTATTTGTTTTCTTATCTGCTTCCCTACTATTTTCCTGGTGCAAGTCATAGATTTTGTTCCTGACGTATGAAACTAGCAAGCACCTAGCTGTGGCCAGGGAATGTGAATTTCTGTGGTTGTTGTACTTTTCGAAGCCACCCTTTTGCAACAGTTCCTGGGTTTTTGTGTATGGTTTTCCTTTAAATATTTTACTGTCAAAATAATTAGCCAGGTGTTTTCAAAAGGAAGTAAAATCACACGGTATCTTTTCGACGTAAATGGGGACAGGAGCTATTTGCCTAATTTCAAATGATCAGCATCCCATCTTTTCACTCCAAAATCAATTTGATTGCTGTTTTTCCAAACAAGACCTGTAGGGCTAAAATTGAGAGATTCCTTAGATATATTAAAATAAGCTGTGAAAATGTAGAGCACTGCTATTTCATTGTAAAATTGTGAAATGTTAAAGCATTCATCAGACAAACACTGAGTCACTGCATAGTGCTATGTCATAAATAAACAACTAAAAGCATTTACAAGCTTCAGAAGAATTTGAAAATAGTTAACATTCAGGCTTTGTAATTTGGCCTCTGCATGATTGTATCAATCCCTTCTGGGAAAATGCAATGATTTTAGACTAAATAACAACTAAAATGGACTCTGTTGTCTTGTGTAAAACATCTGTGAGAAACTAAAGTTGTCAGTAGGCAATTTTAATTTTAATTTTTTCTAAGTCTAGAAATCCAAAACATCAAATTTTAAGTAAAGGGAGAAAAATTACATGAAATGAGCCCCTATGGTTTCTTAATGAACAAATAGCATTTATGGGTTAGAACCAAAGTCTTTTTAATTGTTCTGCAACATCAAGAAATATTTGATGATTTTTGTGATATTCTGATTATGTTGTTGTTACAAAATGCTACTGGTTAACATACACTTCTAAACAACAGGAGCATAGGATTAGAGATCCCCTTTAAAAATATACTTTTTTAAAGTAGGGAGGAATGCTTGTGTTTTGAAGAAAGCCTATTCAGGTTGCCATGGAGTCAGACTTATTAGCCATATATTTACTGTATCCTTGATGACACAGGTTTGTATATGAGTACTGGTTGCTTTAGCCATGATAGCTTCTAATTTTTGAGCTCTTATGTACAACAGATTTTTGTATCTGCTGGTAGAGAAATGTCTTCACGTTCCCTGTGCTCCAAAGAACAGCAGCAATACGTAGGGAGATGTTTTTATTCCTGCCTTACAACGGGTATTGAGAAATCAGGTAATACTTCAGCGACTAAATCAAAGTGTATGTGTATTTTTATACGGTGCATTTACAAGGATAGGAATGTTTTCAGAAAGCTGCTATTCTTTTCTGTCCCAGGACTAAACCTTGAGTTTTCAATATTTCAGACTTAATGATCCGTCTTACTGTTCTTCTGCATGATTACATTCATTCCCCCCAGTGAAATAGCTCTTTAGTCTCTCCAGTAACTTTTCTTGTACTAAAGCTCTATTCTTTCAAGTCTTTTACTGCTCACATACCACAGACTTCTATTTTTTTGATACTTGCCATCCTAAGTTTCTGTTTAAGCATAGAACTGGTCTTCATCCAGGAGGTCAGCATAAACCTATGCAGTGCTTAAATTTAGTGTAAGCACTATTATTATTTTTTAAGATTTGTTCAGTGCTGAAGCAGGTTCTGGCCCCTTTCATTTCAATTTGACAGCTTCCCTTACAAAGAGTGAGCACTGATCAGTAACAATGGCGAGTTGGTTTTCCTCAGTTAAGTCCTACAGTGTGCTCGTTTTGGCGTAGATGCCTGCACCCTCATTGAATCTTCTTGATGTCCCTCATACCAGTGGGTCTCCTCACCCCCATAGGATACATCTGCCTGAGATAACTTAAAAAATTGAGGCCTAACTTTTTGTGAACTTGTTGAGTTTGTGATTCAGATGTGCAATTACTGTGAATTATTTGCTTGCTTCCATTTAATGTTTATGCAGCTCTGTGCGAGAAGGTGGTTTTATTCCAGTACATGAATCTTTTATGTCTGCAGCACATATTTTGGAGGAGTTAGCATTGCTGAAAAATTCCTTATGGGAAATAATTTTGCTCTGCTTCTTCTGTATTTGCTCACACATTTCTTTTTAATAAGCTGATGCTGTTGTACTGTATTGTTTTCCTTGATTATAAAAATCCATTTATTTAGACTACATGTAGAAGGCATGTGAGTGCAACAGAGCAAAGAGCCAGTTGTGAGGGATATGGAGTGCTGCTCAGACTTAATGCTGTACCAGGGCTTTGGGAGAATTGCTGCTAGAACCACTGTGAGAAAATTTGTTTCCTGGTCAGTGTTAAATTTTGTGGGAGTTGGTTCCACTCTTTTTCTGTTACCTGCCCTTCTCTGAAGACTTGAACTTTTCTGATCAGATACCAAGTCTGTTTCTTTGTTGGTCTAGAGCCACACCTCTGCTTTTGTTTTTCTTTCCCTGCTTTCTTCTTCTTGCATATCTGCCTTCTAGATTTGCAGTGTTATCAATTATTCAGTAAAGAAGAATAACAGGAACATTATTGTTTAAACACTTCTTTTTTCTATGCCTCTTTCCTGTCTTACTGTTCTATTGGGTTTTTTTTTCCTTTTCTTCCTTTCTTTGTCTTGTTTTCCTTCTTTTTTTCATTATATGGATTTCTGCCTTCCCCCACACTGTGAGACAAAGTTTCACTTTGAGGGACAAAGGAATTTCCTGCAAGGCATTAGAGCAGTGAAGGAGCATGTGCTGATACTGCTTAGTACAGCAGTTGTTTGAATCTGTTTCTCTGAGTAAACATTACAAACCAGAGGGCTACAGTGAACCACGGGAGTTTATTCCTGTAGATGAGTTTCACCCAACTTGTTGGCTGTCATCTGTACAGCATTAGTCACTTCCAAGGAGGTGCTGTGGGAAGCCCTTAGACTGATCAGTGTGGTCTGATGGTGAATCCAGCACTTCAGAGTTGTGCTTCCACAACACTAATCCAAATGGGTCTCACTCAGGTCCCATATTTCCATTCTCACATGCATCAATGTCTCACTGCTCAGTGCCAAGAAAAGACCTGCGACATGAGCCAGCAAGACAAGATTTTGGCTAGAAAAAGCTTTGCTAGAGAAGAGGAAAAACTTCCCCTCCAGGCTGCTTCCAAATTTATGTTGAGCTCAAATTCCCCCAGTACAAACTTAACTTTTTGCCTCCAGGAGGTTCAGTGGGCTTGCTCAGTGAGATGCTGGCTTTTTTTCTAATCACTAATTTTATGAATTGTAGTTTTTCTCCAGCCTGGCACTTTCTGTTGCTGTAATAATATTTTGGATGTGCTTGATATTTCTTTGAAAATTTTGAAGGTAGGAATAAGCAAAATTAAAATATTTTCGTGTATGGATAGAACAAAGGGTTGGCATTTTAAAGGCAAGACGTAAGAGGTCTGAACACAAGCTAAACCAAACAGAAAGTGTATCCAAGTGACCGATAAATATTTATGACGTTTTACATTTGGTCATGATCACTGCTTGGGCTTCAGAAGTGTCTTAGCGCAGGTTTTCAGAGCAGGAGTAGCCTTCCTGGTCTAGTGTACCATATAGATCACAGTTAAATGGCCTTGTTTCACAGCCTCTGAATGCAAGACAGAGGAAACCACTTGTGGCTACTGGAAACAACATATCACAGATAGATTTAATTTTAAAGAGCGAATTGTTTAATTCCAAATTCCCTCAGCATTTGGTTGTACAGCCTCAAAAGCAAAAAGAAATTTTAAAAGCCCTAATCCAACAGTGTGTTTTGTGATATATATTGATAACCTCAGGTTTTAGTCTTTACCATCATCAATCAATTGCCTAAGTGAAGTACAGGTAAGGAGTGTGGTGAACTCAAACCTATTTGATATTGGCCATCTAACAATCTAAATGGTTTGTAATTTCTTACAGAGTTGCAAATCCTGTGGTGCTGTGAGCTTACATCAGTCATGACAATGGCGACTTGTAACATCCCCTAGGGCTTTTAGATTAATTTAGCAGTGGTTAAAGGCATTGAACAGGTTTTTGGGTTGTTTTGCCTTTTACATTTTTTTTTTTCACCTAAGCATGTGTACTTGAAGAAAATGAGTGTAATTTTGCAGTGATACTGTCTGATATCTGTTAACAATGATTTAAGAGGATTCTCAGAAGGAGGACAGTTCCATTCCTATTTCTTGTCTTTCTGCTTGGAATACTGGCAAGGCAAAACAGCTATATTAGGTGGTTTCAGTTATTTTTGCCTTCTGAGAGCTGAAACAAAACCACTGTCTCGAAATCGTGTTGAGCCTAAGGTCAGTTGAAGTTTGTAATGGAAATTCCAGTAAGAGACCCCTTTTGTTCTCTTTTTGACTTCACAGAAAAGAAGAGCAGCAAGAAGGCAGAGAGTGCACAGGCTGCAAAGTTAAACAAGACTTTTGCACCCATCTTCCTTAAAGGCCTGACTGACCTCAAAGTAATGGATGGAAGTCAAGTGATAATGACTGTGGAGGTATCAGGTGTGTAGCCATAGAACAGTATTAACTTAAAAAATTTAAATCCTGCTGAAAAATGTGTGGTTTTTTCTATATTTTTAGCAGGTGTCTTTGCATTTGGAAACAATATTTCTAGGAACCAGTTTTTTAAAAGCTGGGTTGGTCTAATCTGATCTTCAGTGTGGCTGAACATTGTCCATTGTTAATGTGTTCAGAGCTGTAGAAGTGTTTCTTAATTGCAATGATATAATGATATAAGTTTAATATGGGTCCTGTTGTTGAAGTGGACTTGTAATAGCTTTTGTTGTGAACCAAAGAAGATTGAGTTCCTGTCAGCTGGGATAAGAATAATGGTGCAGAAAGAGCAATCTTGGTATGAACTTTGGCATCAGAAACTCTTAATAACCATCTTCGTGGTATCTAGAACTCATTCTGCCTCTCTCTGTGTTGTATTCATGCTTCCCTTATTCATTTGCATTTTAGATAAGACAGACTATTCCACATTACACAGCATTCACAGAGTTAATAATAGAAATTCCTGAATGTTTTGCAGATGAAATTGCAGAATCAGGTGGCAAAAAAACAACCAACCTTATTCCTTTTCTTAATTGACATATGGTGGGATTTTGTGTGTCTCAGTTTTTTGTTGCTTCCTCTCTTGTAGCTAACCCACCTCCTGAAATTATCTGGCTGCATAATGGGAAAGAAATCCAGGAGACAGAAGATTTCCACTTTGAGAAGAAAGGCAATGAGTACAGTCTGTACATCCAGGAGGTGTTTCCTGAAGACACGGGCAAATACACCTGTGAAGCCTGGAATGAAGTAGGAGAAAGTCAAACACAGGCTACATTGACAGTTCAAGGTATAAAGTTCCTCTTTGCCTTACAAAATGGTGAAAGAAAATTATTATTCTAATGAGCTGGAGGAACGTCTGTTTAAAATACATGAGTGTTTATAGCATTTGTTGCAAAGGATGCTCAGGTTCTCAGTCTCTGCATCTGAATTAAAAAGGATATTGAGCAGAAGCAGCTTTAAAAAAATTTTTTCGCTCTGGAACATTATGTTACTATTTCAAAAATGCATTCCTGAGTCCTATTTCAGGGACAGCGCAAAACTTCTGCTAAATGCAGCCTCAGGTTGTAACTATCAGGCTTACTTAACTATGGATCAAAGTAAACCTTTTAATATGTTGTTGTTTCTAATTGAAGCCCCTAGTATTTGGAAAAGTTGTCTAGGAGCTAGGTATCCTGGCTTTAATGTTAGCATTGTAGTGGTAGCAGGTAAGGAAGACAAGATTTCTGCAAGCTGAGAACTAGCTGCAAAAATTTGGCTTTGAATCTCCTCACATGATTTAAACCCCAGAGTAAACACTCAAGTACCTACAAACTTCCTGTGACTGGGCACACACTACCTTTGTGACAGGGATTTCTTCTAGTATTACTGAATATTGACATTTCCTCAAAGCCATTAATGAGAATTATTGGAAATCATTGTGAGACTTTTATTATTTTTAATGTAGAATATCTTATCTGCAGTGTTTGAGAGAGCTGTTTAATCTATTGTCACTGTCTGCTCTGAATTCAGACCTTCCTCTCTCCTCCAGTCCCCCCTGAGATCCAGCCTCAGGGTCAGTCTTCTATATTAAATGCAATTTTATACAATTGTTAATGATGATTTATTGCATGAGCTCTCAACTGCACAGCAGTCATAGTACTGTTACTTGCCCTTAAAGCTATTCCTACCCATATTCTCTAAGGACAAATCTCCAAGATTCCTTTTAGGGCAGCTTTAAA
Organism: Gymnorhina tibicen; assembly: GCA_013399875.1. Lineage (NCBI taxonomy): Eukaryota > Metazoa > Chordata > Aves > Passeriformes > Artamidae > Gymnorhina > Gymnorhina tibicen. Next base: position 684,205 of record VXAZ01007005.1, read on the forward strand.
GTCCCTTTGTTTTGCTCTTAATATAAGCCTGGATTGAGCCAGTAAAGTGCCAAGTAAATGATTAATTTTAGTATGAACAAAAGTTACTTCCAAAATTAAAGCCTGACTTATTTCCAGATTAAAAACTTATACCCTGCATGTTCAAAATAACTTTCCTTGCCTGTGATTGCTTTCCCTGAAATTAGTTAGCTTAGTGCTGACATTCAAGCTTGGCATTTTCTTCTGATTTGTAAACTGTGTTTGTAAACTACAGAACCTCAGGATGGTATTCAGCCCTGGTTCATTAGCAAACCGAGATCAGTGACAGCAGCTCCTGGGCAAAATGTCCTGATATCCTGTGCCATTGCTGGAGATCCTTTCCCCACTGTCCATTGGTTTAAAGATGGGAAAGAAATAATACCAGGAACAGCGTGTGAAATCCTGCAAAATGAAGACATCTTCACGCTGGTCTTGAGGAATGTGCAGTCTCGTCATGCAGGGCAATATGAAATTCAGCTCAGGTATGTTTGCTCTGCAATAGAAGGTTGTTCCCTTTGATCAATTAGCTATATTTACCCTCAAGCTGAAATTTCCACCTGAAGAAGACAAGAGTTCCATCCTATTCATGTGAAACATTAGGTTACTGAAGGAATAGAATGTTTCTGAGGGATGAAAAGAATAAAATTCCAAGAGAAAAGAGGAAACACAAGAGTCAGAAAAAAAGAATAAAGCAGTATGATTTCCTTTTGTGATCCTGAAAAACAAAACTTTGTGGCAGCAGTATGGGAAGCAATTTCTAGCGAGGAAAACTGCAATCAACATTTTGAGTTTGGAGCTATTGTTCATCATGTTTGGCATCCCTCTAGGTATTTGTAAGGATGCCTCTTTCCATGGGGAAAACCTGACTAGGGAGGGTTGCTACACGAGATCTGTACCTTTAAGGGGAAAAAGTGTTTCCTGGCTCAGTTTGAAATGTCTGAATTTTATATGCAAGTTTTAGTCTCCTTTTGCTGATGTATCTTTGAAACACAGCACCCTGATGCTTTGAACATCTTGTCATTCCTACAAAATCTGGAAGAGTTGTTTTGCATTAAATTTTATTTTATTCTGGTAAAATAACTGTTCTTTAAATGAAGAATCATATTTTCTGGCTCTTTACCTTGTAGAAAGTGCCACAGCATTTTCCACCTCCAATGGTGAAGATTATGTATCGCCTATGTGGCTGTAGAAAACATAGTGTAAGACTTTAAAGTGATGTTATCATTCCATGCTATTTACTGTGCATAGATGTAGTTGCTTTACTTGGCTAATGTTTGTGCCTTTCTTTATTAAAATTACTTCATCTTCATGGACATTTGAATCCATTACACTGGAAGAAAATTATCTGGTTTGCTCCACACACTAACTTTTTAGTCCAGGTACATTAGTCTGAATTCTCCTTTGCCCATTTGCAAATAAATTACTCATATCTTCCTAATACAAGGAGGGAGGGAATTTCCTAATAAACTCAAGTTATTTGGCTTGCAAACAATGGGTTTAATTTTTTGTAGTTATAGTTTGTTTTCCAACCAGTGTGGCCCAAATGATGGATATGTCACTGTGTAGATGCCTCCTAGCTCAAAAGTATGTTTTCATAGACTATCACAGGCAGACACAAACTAGCTTCGGTATTTTTTAGTATTTAAAGCCAAATAAGGCACTCACTTTTCACCAGAAAAGGGTGATTTAGAAAATTGTAGCTGTTGAATATCATGATTTCCCATAATAAAGTTTTTCTACGCTTAATTTCAAGTCTTATTAATAACATTAATGTAGGTAGAGCTACACGTGCTATGACCTTCTTGCAAATCAGCTCTTCAGTAGATTTAGGCCCTTTGTAGTCTGTAGTAAGTTGTGAACTGGCTCGTTTCGGAACTGGCTTGGTTGCAACCGACCCAGGTCGTCTGGGACGTTCAGAATGCTGATTTGTGCAGGTCATGTCTACTGAAATCCTTGCATCTATGTTCCTTTGAGGATCAGGAGTGTTTCTAGCACTCAGTACCTCTGGCAGGATTAGAAACGCCAGTTCAATTTCATTCAGGTCACCAACCTCGACAGGAGAGAGCAGAAACTGTGAGAATTGCTATCTTCTGCTGGTACATTTCCACACTTCAGTGTGTGTGCCCTGGGCATGGACATCTTCTCTTATGACATGCCGGTGATTTCACTTAAACTGAAAACAGAATGAGATATTTCAGCAAAACTTCAGGGATGGAAGAATGAAAGAGGACAAAGGAGAGCCAAGAGAGCTTTGTGGAGGATTTTGTTGGGACTGTTGGAAGTTGACCGTAATGATCAGGTGTAGTTGGTGATCACTCAGGCCTAATTCATCACTGGAGATCTTTTTTCAAAGTGGAAGCCTGACAGTATCATAACTCTAGAATGTACACTTAGAAAAGAAATTATTTCAGAAAATTAGCAAGGAAGGAGAAGAAGTAAAGTTGTAGCTAGAAAACGACACAGCAGATTACATGCTAGTTGCAGCTATTCCCTAATCCTTTCACTGGAGAAATAGCTAGGGATCCCACAAAGATCAGTGCATTCATGTTGGCTTTTTCTAATCCATAGTGAGTAAAGCTGTGCTGCAATTAGAGCAAAGGGAATGCTGATACCTCATTTTACCCTGCTGTCATTTGTAAAATTCCAGTTAATGTTGAGGGAACAGAAAGTCGTATGTTTTTAGGCACTGGTTATGTACTATGAGTAACAGAGAGGTAACAGCCTCAGGTGTATCCAAGGAGCCAAAAGTCAGCTGTGTAACTTCAAGTTTGCAATAGAGTTACAATAATTTTCAGCACTAAATAGTCTTGTCTAAATAGCTGTTGAACTGGCTGCATTTGTCTTGAATACTTGATTGAGAATTGTTTATATATTCAGGAACAGTTTTAACAGTACTTGAGAGGAAGAGAGCTGCGTTTTGTGTCTTTCTCTCAAAAACTCCTACAAAGACCATTAAAAATATGGAATAACTGAGAAAACATAAGTCAGTTCACTGAAGAGTTTATAGAGTTGACAGTAGGCTATTTTTAAACATAAGCATTTTCATTTCAAATGAAATGTGCACCTCCTTTTCACATATTAATTTTAGAAGCAGGTTGCATAGCTGCTGTTAGGAAGTCACTCCTCCAACTCTCTTAATTTAGTCTGGGCATGGTTTCCTACTAGTGTTAATTATTTTCCAATTGTCTTCTCCATTATTCTTAAGCTCTAAATTCTGTCCTAATACCTCCACAATTCTCCTTCTGTGTTGGCTGCTCGCAAATTAAAACTCTGGTCTTAAAAATGTGGTTTTAACAAAAGACGTTTGTTTCTTGCTGATTCTTTCTCCTTTTGTCAGAGTGAGCTGACAAGGACGTGGAGCCCAGTGTGATCCTAGTGAGATCCATCCATGATTGCTCATTGGCTTTCTGTCTTACCATCCCTCAGCATTATTTAGAATACATCTTTGCTGTGCTTTTTACTATTTAGCAGACTGCTAAGTCTGGCTTTTAGCAGAGCAGCCTATGATTCCTCTACATTTGCATTTTTCATTTTAATTGTCCTAATAATGTTCCATTGAGCCTGTTACATCTCAGACCTAGAGAAATAGCGTTGCATAAATATTAAAAGAAAAACAGATTCACCCACTACTGCAGTTCATCTATTGAAATTTGGACACTTTACAGCCTGCAAAATGCTTAAAATGGAAAATAAAAATCCTTTTCCTCATTCATAAAAACATAGATATCTATTTCCCCTCCTGTTCTTTGCATCTTTCCAGTGATGCAGGCACTGGTATCCTGTTATCCCAATATGACTTTTCCATGTTCTTTCACTCAGAGCGTACATCATAAATGAAGAGATAAACAAAAAAAACTGCAAGAACTGGACAGAGACTCTGTCTGTTGAGCAAAATCTTTATGTTTATAGCAATACAGTCAACATGAGAAACCTCAGAAATCATCCTGCGGTTCCTTAAACAGATCATCTGCTTTGTTAACCTTTGTCTTCTCAGACATTAAATATTTCTCTTCTCCCTCACTCCGTCTTCCATTAAAGTTTGGTTAGTGTTGATTAGTATTGATTTAGATATTTTGATAATCTGCTTAAAATCAGGGGAAAACATTCATTTTACAAATCAGTGGTACCTCGAATACTCTGCACTTTAGGTTATATGAAAAGGACACCTAAGATTACATTTCATCACACTAAACAGTAAATACAGTTCTGTCTTTCTGTAAAATTCAGTTTGCAAACCTTGTTTTCTCCTATCAACACATTTTCTATTTTTAGAGAAGAAAACCATGACCCTTTCTTGTTCCATTCTCCCGCTCAGTGCTATAAAATGCAAATGAAATTATCGTTCTTCCAGGTATGAAAAGCTTTTGGCAAAACCCTCAAGTGAGGTAAATCAGTGCATCCACTTTGAAGCCAGTAGAGCTGCTCTGCTTTGTATCAGCTAAAGTTGTGATCCAGTAGATTAGCTGCTTTCTTTGGGGCTAAAGCTTTGTGGAGTCTGGACTATCTCTCCATTTAACTCACAGAAAAGCTGCAAAACCTCCTTCTGAGGCTTTGCAGTTACCTGCACTGAAGCACCAGCTATAAGTAGGGATCAACTTCTTTGCCCCTTTCAGTTCATTCTTGAAAAAAAAGTCATTTACTCTGCAATATTTATTTCACACTTGGTAGGCCGGTAGGGAATTTCAGTACGTCCCCCCAGTATAATTACAAGTGCTTTTTTTCCTGTTCCTCCAGAGAGTGCTTCCTAGGGACATGCAGACAATAAGTCTCATCTAAGGTTCAGTGAAAATATTTGAGTAGGTTCTGCCAAGAAACTAGTATTTCAAGATATTTTGAACATAAAAGCCATTCCAGGGAAAACTGATCCCACAATAGGACACAGAGCTATTTTTAAAATTGCCTCAGGCTTTGCAGCTGGGGTTTTATTTGTTTTTGGTGGGTTTTTTTATTATTATTCCTTGACATTTTAAAGATAAGTCCTGTGCATGAGTATTCTACAGAACAGTCCTGCAAAAGTCAACACTTCCAGGCACTTTTTCACAGCAAAGCTACTAAGCATAGGTTTTATCCATGTCCACCATTATTCCCCAATAACAGAGCCACTAAAATCTCTGTGTGTCTAGGGTTTTGTTGATAAAATGCCAACACAGAGAACCTCAAGCTTCACAAGTAATATTGTTATTGCCAAGATTCAAAACAGCAGAGACGTGAAAGACTTGAAGATGTTCCCAGGTACTGCAAGGCTCTGTTTTTTGTGACTGCCCCTATGCATCTTTGTCTTGCCTAGATTCTGAAATTGTGTAAATGTAAAAATATTTACCGAGGTTCCAGAATTATTCTTGATTGAAATTGGTATCTAAATCACCCAATCCTTCTTAGTTTTTCTTGGCTTCTTTCTCTTTTTCCATCCTGTTATCTCCAAGGTGGGTCAGTGTTTTTAACTTCACCTTTTTAGACACAGCCACTGAATTCAGAAGACAAAAGTATGTTCTCCCTGCTCCTAAAATCATCAGTTTGATTTCACTGGGAGCAGGACTTGCTCTAGGAAGGCTACACTTTTGAACAGACACAGACTCAAGGTTTGTGTCCAGTAGTCTGGTTTTCAGCCATTCACTTGAATCAGAAATCATAATTAAGATCAAAAAACTACCTTGTGAATAATTTTTCCATCTAGGTACTTGTATGTCCCACTGTTGCCATAATTCGTAAGTGCTTCCCAAGGTTTTAAAAATAGAAGGAACGAAATGCTCTCCTACTTTCTTACCCCCTCCTTTATTTTCCAAACCCTGTGAAAAATAGCTTGCTTTAGAAGGATTTACTTTGCCTGCCTTATTTGCTTCTTTGCATATGCAAAGAATTTACAGAGGGAAAGATGCATTGCAGAAATGGGTCCTGCAGAAATGCTACCATTCTTCACAGTGGTCAGGAACACATTCAGTATCCCTGAATTCCTCTCCTGGGACAGTGCTGTCTCTTCAACCTCTCACACTGGTGACACAATTCTTGTGGACAAATATTTTTGCCAAACAGTCATGACAGAAGCTGAGCAGGGGTACCTCAAAATGTAATGTACTCTGCAAATTGTCTATACTTCAACATGCATGGCTTGTCCTTTGTCAGCTTTGGATTGGTTTTAAGTCCTGAACATGAGCGTTCTTCAGGTAAACCAACAGCCTGTTAAAGCCCTGCAGCACTGGTGAATGAGCAGTTCCAGAGTGTGTCTGCTTTCCCTAAAAACTTTGGAGAAGCAGGGAAAAAACTTCATGAGTTCCCATTGTGGCAAAAGGGGCCAGCTTGAAATGCATTATTTGAAAACAACAGGTTTTCACCACTGTTGGTACCCTGCCATAATTTTATGCCAATCAGTATGTTGGGAGGAGGTGACGTGCTATTCTTTTTATTTATCTTATCATTTGTCTTGCCTTCTTTCTATTTCTCTTGCTTCCAAGTGGAGGCCACACATAAGAGTAATTAAGAATGGCAGGTCTCCAGTGCAGGGCTGAGTTAAATACTCTCTGCATTGACTTGGATCCTCTCCTGCCCTTTGGACAGTTTCTGTTTGGTACTCACATGTTCTCTAGTTTTTTTGTATTGAAGGAAATGAGGGTTGTGGCTTTCAATGCTGTCCTCATGGATTGCCTTCAATAGCAGTTTGTAGTGTACATATTCTGACCTACTGGATATAAAAGCGTTAAAAACATTCCTCTGGTTTCTTGTTGTTAGTGGTCTTAAGATTAAATAAGATATATTTCTATCAGTAGGGCCTTTACTTTGCAATCCAGCTACTTTGATCAAACTCACCGATTTCTTTGTAGGTTGCATATTAGGCTGATCCACTGTTTCTTTTTCTGAAGCAATAGAAATTAAGGGAAGTCTGTCTGAGAAGGTGATGGCACTGATTGCTCTTATAAAGACAAAGCTTTGTGATTCTGTGATCTGTATTAATTATCTTGCCTTCACTGCAAGTTAAAAATGGGTGAAATTAGAGGGTTTTTTTCACCCAAACAGTACCATATCTAGGAAAGTATTTCCATGCTCTATTTAAAAACCAGGCCAGACAATATATTTATGGCAAGCTAACAGTCCTGAGTCCATGTTTTAAACTTCAGGGCTAAGTGGACTTGAAGGTGCTCTTATCTAGCAAGTTCAAAGCAGAACACAGCTGGGAAAACCTGCCTCTCTTGCCTTCCTCCCCTCCAACACACATGTGTTTCGCTCATGTCCAGGAAATGTTTTCAGTAGCAAAAATTATTTTTGTTCCAAAAAGACAAATAATCCAGGGCTTTCTAGTCCATTGACGAGCTTATACTTAAACTCGGAAGGACAGAAGTGTTTTCATTAATAAAAGGTATCTCTAGTCTTCAATCAGTTCAAGTCTGGTTTTTTAATAGCAGTCAGGGGAATGGTGGCAATAGTTACACAACTGCTGCCCTGGGGGAGTTAACTTTTGCTTTTGGCATCTCCTGTGTTAAGCAGAGAAAAGCTGTTGGGGCTAGAAGAATGATATATATCTGCGGGAGGGAGGGAGCTGCAGGGGAGCAGGGAGCACTTTAAATGAATTCTTTAATGGGAGCCCTTTCCAGAAGGCATCCGTGGTATTCCTCTGCAAAAGGAAGAATAAGTACTCAGCACCATATATGGTGACACTTTTATGTTTTTTAATATAAACATGTACAGGCTGGAGCAATCCATGTAGATGGGTTTTGCTGATTGGTTGGGCCAGAGGGGAGGGAAGGAAATGAGACCCTGTTTTTAATATCTTAACATTAGAAAACTTAAGAGCTTGGGTTTGAATAAATAAACAGTAGGCAGAGTTGGAAAGATTTTCAGCTTTGCAAAATAGCCTTTCCTCTGTCTTGATTTTCCAGCTTTTGTATTTGTTTTCCTTTAGCTTGTTTGCTTGCAGCTGCTTCATTCTGTAAATTGCTTTGATTTTTGTTCAGGGAGTGTGTTGTTCCCAGTGCAGATAGCAACAACTCAGTAAAAGCTATTGGAGGTAGCTTGGCTCCAAATAGAAGGGGACCAAATCTACTCAGTCAGTCCCTACAATGCCGGGCATAGAAAAGCAGAATGCCACACTGGGTTTGAGCTGCTTTAGTGCAATACACAATCACTTAGCTCAGGCAAGTTACAGAGGAAGAAACCCCTGTTTTTCTGATTTCACTTAAATATTTCAGGAACCAAGTTGGAGAATGCAGCTGCCAGGTGTCTCTGATGCTGCGGGAGAGTTCAGCTTCCACAGCAGAAATGCTCAGAGAGTGAGTATTTTTCCCAGGGACTTGCATGGGTGGGTTCTATTTTTTGCTCTGTTAATTCCCTGCCCTTACAGACCCAGGCTGGCTGCTGTTCAACCTAATCCCCAAATGTGACCTAACAAATTGTTTTCATCATACAAGCTAAGCACATTGTACCAAGCCAGAGTAGAGAAGATCTTTTTTGTTTGTGCCCTTATATGGCTCCTGAAGTCATCATTGATGCAATAAACTAATGGAGTACGCTCCTCTAATCAACCTCCCCTTCTATAAACACATTTTGTTTCTGCTCTGAGATTGTTCCCTGACATTTTTAAACCAGCCCCTTTCCTGGCTCTCTTTCTTTTCTTTTTCGGATCATAGTGGGAGGGAATCAGCCAGCTCTGGAGAGCAAAGAGATGGTGGAGATCATGGTAAACTAACATTTGGTAGAACAAGTGGCTTCAAAAAGAACAGCAGTGTAACCAGAGTAGCTGAGGAAGAGCAGGAAGACGTCCGAGGCGTGCTGAAGAGGCGAGTGGAAACTCGGGAGCACACAGAGGAGAGCCTGAGGCAGCAGGAAGCTGAACAACTTGATTTCCGTGATATTTTAGGCAAGAAAGTCAGCACCAAAAGTTTTTCTGAGGAGGAACTGAAAGAAATCCCAGCCGAGCAAATGGACTTCCGAGCAAACCTGCAGCGGCAGGTCAAGCCCAAGACCTTGTCAGAGGAGGAGAGGAAAGTCCATGGTCCCCAGCAGGTGGACTTCCGCTCTGTGCTGGCCAAGAAGGGCACCCCAAAAACCCCATTGCCAGAGAAGGTGCCACCTCCTAAACCTGCAGTTACAGATTTCAGGTCTGTGCTGGGCTCAAAGAAAAAGCCACCTGCGGAGAATGGCAGCGCTGGCACCCCAGCACCAAACGCTCGCACCAACTCTGAAGCCCAGAATGCGACCCCCAATTCTCAAGCCCCTGTTGCCAAACCAGCAGTGAAAAAAGAGGAAAAGAACGACAGAAACTGTGAACATGGGTGTGCAGTGGTGGATGGCGGAATAATTGGGAAAAAAGCTGAAAACAAAGCACCAGCAAGCAAACCACCAGCAAGCAAAGGAACAGCACCCTCCTTTACAGAGAAACTTCAGGATGCTCAAGTGGCTGATGGTGCAAAATTGGTCTTACAATGTCGGATTTCCTCTGATCCCCCTGCAGCTGTCACCTGGACTCTAGACAGCAAAGCCATCAAATCATCAAAGTCCACTGTCATCTCCCAAGAAGGTAAATTAATTGCATTACAAGCCAGCTGGATGGCACACTGTTATATCTGGCTCTTGATTAATAATATTTAGTTCATTAAAGGTAATGCAATACTTTATTTAAGTCCTGTGCCAGTAACTGTTTCCAGATGCAGCTTTCTTGTTATTTCAGTGGAGTACACAAGGAACAGTATTGTTTGACATTTCTTGCAGATTCCCCTTTAACAGCCTGCAGATGTAAATTTTATAAAGTTGAACTTCTTGCATTTTTAAATGCTGTTTACATTGCTAACGCTGTTTAAGGAGCTGGTACATGATACTTATTTAAACTGAGCTTTAAGGATTTAGAACATTGAAAACATAATAATATTATTGTTGGTTTACAAATTCTAATTTAATTCTTCTGTATGTTTAATATTTCAGGCTTTTTATTGCAATAGGAAACACAGAAGCAAAGAGGGGTTGTGTCATAGAAAGAAATTACTACAAATATAAGTTAAGGTCAGAGCTGAGAACAGATTTCCAGTATATTTAATGCCCCACCACAGATGCTTCTGTTGCCATTAAAAGCACTGAAATATTTGAACTCCACTGGCTTGGTGACTTTTAACTAACTTCAAAACTGTCTGGAGTTTGGTAGAAGTCCCTAGAGGAAATACTTACTGTTTTCAAACTGAGTGATTTCTTTATATTTCACATATTGGATGATCAAACCCTACTAGACTGGTTTTTGCTTGAAAGTTAATGTTGTATCTAGGCAAAATATATTTTCCTTGGGACAAAAATAGGAAGGAATGACAATTGATAGCACAAAAAAACCTTCTTTACTTCATATGTGTTCCATAAAACACTGAGGGGATTATCTGAGGATGATACTCTCTGGCATATTGTAGCAAAAAAGTTTGTGTTCACTGTAAGAATTATAGCTTTACACAGGGGTCTGCACTCTTACTTTTGAATCTTCCTTCATTTAATCCAGACTATTTTTAGTGTTACCAAATGAGAGACAAATTAATATTCAGAATAGTTCAGCACAACCGGTGAATCCTTGTGCAGTGTTCCGAGCAGAGTAACACAAACATCCTCCTGAAGTGGATGCAGTCAGAAACAGCATTGTTATCAGAGAGGGTTGGGGTACTCGAGTAGTGCATTAAGGAGATACCAAAATAAGTAGATGGAGAAAAGGAAATGCTAGCAGGGACATTGTGTCTGGCCTGTGTCTGAAGTAGCATAATGTTTGGGTTTTTTTGTGAGTACATGTTGATTTTCACCCAAGGGGACTGCATAGAATAAGTGTCATGTACAGGAGGAAACATTGACTGGTAGAAATGCCATTGGTATAAAAAAGACTGACAAAATCAGTTAGTTTAGCTAGCCTTATGCTGGAAGCAAGATTTCAAGGCTTTTCTTGGAGTTGCTCAGAGTGAAAAAGAAATTATGCATCCTAAAGTTCCATGAGTCCTGTCAAAGTACATCAGATAGACAGCATCTCTGTACCAAAGCTTCTGGGTTTTGGCAGAGCCTCCTAAAGTCCCGAAGCTTTGATGTTATGGTGCTGCAGAAAGCTGTTTTCTTGACTGAAATAATCTGAGTAATTGACTATTACAATCCCCCAACTCATATTCACTCTATAAAGTGGTGCAGCTGCAAATCCAGTGTAGCTGTTTACAGTGAAGTGATCCTGATGCCCAGAAATGCTCTGCCACCTGCCTGAGCAGGGCATGAGACTTCTCCCATCCAGTTTGTCTGGGCTGGGTGACACTCCTGGTCATAACACTCCAGGGTGTCACACATTAGCAGTGCTTTCCACTGAGGTCAGGACCAAAGGTCAGCACTGCATAAGGAATCCACTGTTCCAGGACAGCTTCTTGCAGGGAGTGAAGACACTGTCCTTATGTTCCACTTGTACCTGCACTGTTACACTTGTATCATGCTTAGCAGTCAGTGTTATCAGTGCTTTAAAGTCAGGCTTTCTTTTGCACGTATTTGTAGAGGATCTTAGAAAGAAATATTACACAGGGCTGTAAGTTTTCTCCTTTAATGGAAAGACAAGGAATGAGGATTAGAACTATTTTTTTTAAACCTTATTACATACCCCCTGGTACACTGAGAGGATGTGGTCAGTTTGGGTTTTTTTCCTGACAGTACCTGCTAGATTTGGCACTTGGAGAAGAATGTGTTGCTGCTCTCTCACTGTAAGATGCTTTTATGCCAACTGTTAAGTAATTAGCTAGGTATGCACGATACTTTAAGTAAGTTCCAGATTTCACAGAGATTCAGTTATCTCTTTTTCCCTAATTAGGAACACATACATACTTGAGGGAGCCAAGGGAGGAGAAAGAATAGCTGGAGCAACAGACTAGAACTGAGAAATAGCAAATTCATTCAGTATCAGGAAATACATGCTCAATAGGGAAACTGTATGGATTAGTCTCATAGATAGTGTTCGGAGCAGCTCTAAACACAGAGAGCAACGATAACACTGGATGCAGTACACAGCAGGCCAAAGCCAAAGTCCCAGTGTCCATCCTTTGCCCCAAACACTGAAAATGCAGCTTTGTCACACCCACAGGTGCCATGTCCTTCAGCAGCAGTGCCTTTGGGAAAACTTGGAGCAGCATTTAATGGGCCCTGGAGATAATGCTCTGGAGTCACTCTCAGCTGCAAGAAGGTTGAGTCTGTGGGGAAGAAGAGGCATTCAGAGCAAACAGACCTAGATCACCTTAGTGGGTTTAGATCTTGCAAAGCCATTTTTTTATTTCTTTGGTATGACCTTGCTCCTCTTGCGTTCAGCAACAAAATCCACTATGGAAGAGGATAGACTAGATCTGTTCTTAGCCATTTCACCAACTGCTTTTGTGCTGCTGTGATGTTTGGTGGTGACCACGGGAGGAGGGTTTTCAGATTCTCCAGAGGTATTTCACAATAACTTAGGTGTTCCTAATGAGTTGGATACTGGAAAATTCTCTATCGAGAGTAATGCATGTCCATCTGCTTCTTAGCCACTCTATTAGCCCATCTTAGTATGGAATACTGTCCCACACACTGGTCAGTGTAAGTAATGCATGAACCCCTAGAATGCCATGTATTTGTGGTTTGGAAATTGAATTATTCCTCTCTGTCATTCCCAAAAGACAGAAAGAAAAAAAAAGCAAAAAGAGACAGCAGTTTGCTCATCTCCTGGTGCCAAATATATTGTGAAGATAAATACATAAAATCCAGTTTCAGGAACATGTCATTAAACAGTGGCATATTTGGCCAGGAAGGTCAAACTTATGAATGTAACAAGTTGACAGGACAGGCAAACTATGTAAAACTATGCCCCTTTGTGTATTTGCTCACTGAAAATAACTTTCCTTGGCATATTTGTCCTAGTTGATAGCCAGGCTGTTAGAAACAATGCTGTTCACAGGTCTCCTCTGTGCTTACAGAGCCTGACTGACACGAAATTGCCCACCCAGGGCAGTTTAGCCAATGGAGTGCAGGAGAAGGGAGAGTGTTATCCCTGCTTCTGTACCACTGGAGAAGCCTGTGTACAAACACCAGCACCAGAATAGTCTCTGACTGGTAAGGCCTTTGCCAAAAGAAAAGCTAAACCCTGCTCCAAAAAAGACCTTCATCTTCAGGCATATTTATGTGGTATTTGTGCTGTATTCTGGTAGTTAGTCTAGGGCTTGCAATGTACTCCATTATTCCAGGGTTAAATTTAGTTAGAAGTCAGCACATGGGCAGCATTATCCTCAATGTCACAATCACAACAATAGCTAATATCATGTCACGTTCCTTCCATTTTACATTTCAGCTATTTTCCCTTTGAAATCATGAACATCAGTACACTTGTTCTTCCATTCCTTTTAACAGCTCCCCAAATAGTACTCTGTTGGTTGATTGGCATGATTTTTTTGCTTAATGTGTCATTTTTATGATGAAGTGAGCTCTTGCACTATTTTTCTGACGTGGTACAATTTAATAAATGGTTTGATTTTGTATTTTTCTTCCTTTAAACTTGTCAGAATGCAATTATCTACATTCCTGAGATAGATAATAATGTGATTTTTGCCCATGAAAGATCAAAATAAATGGTTAGTAACAATAAAAAGAGGGTACTCATAAATTAGAGTATTATGCATTTATACAGTACAGGGTAGATGATGCATGGTTAAGAGGCACTTTAATATGAGAGACTTCTTTGTTTGAAGTTATGGGGGGCTTTTTGTTTGAAAAAAAGTTTTTAAGAAGGCTCTAGCAGACACTGCAGTGAAGTTAGACATATAAGGACTGAATAGAACAATTTTCCTCACAGGGTGAACTCTTTAGAGCAGGACCCATTTTTTTTTACATTTGTATAGCACTGGCCCAGCAGTGCCCTGTGCTGCTGTCCTGCTGTGTGACTCACTCTAGGACAGAAAATCCATGGAGGAAGTTCTTGCATGGTTCCAAAAGTTGTTCCATAAGTTGGTAGTGAAAGAGCTTTGCAAGCCAGCATCCTTAGTAAACTGGTCAGCTGAGGTGTACAGTGAATACAAGTCAAAACTGGCAAACTTGTAATTTTTAAAGTCAGCTTGGTCTGCTTTGTTTGGATAGATTTGGGACTATGTGACTGTATAGATGGAAGAGGAACTGTCTAATATAGACTCAGGTAGCAGTGATGGTATAGCTTAGAAAATGCCCTGAGTTTGTATTGCTTTGTCTCAGCCAGCATTTTTTTCTTCCCAAGTTTCTTGGCAGGGCAAAGATTTGGTAATCTTATTAGCAATAATGCCTTAACAACTTTCTTGTGACTTAACTCCTAAATCTTGCTATCAGTTGTGCAAGTCTGTGTCTGCCAGTCTAACTAGGATCTGCCGTGACTTTTTTGTTTTCTTTCTAATTAACTTTGAGCAAGAATTTGGTGTGTAATTAACATGGCTCTATGTACTGCTAAAAGTAGATGGATTTTGCACCTTACAAAAGCTTCTTCAGAACGTTTAAAGCTAGGGAGATCATCTGAGCTCAGTTCTCACGCAACACCATGTTTGTCACAGGCCACATTTCCCTCTGTCATTTAGGTCTGAATCTGTCTTCTTCCAGAAAATGCATGTAGTGTGAATTTAAATACAGCAAAAGAGAGACATTCTCTATAACCACTGGTCATTTATTGCAATGTCTAACTATTCTAGTAAGAGTTTTGTTACTAAATCAAGAAACAAAACAATGCCTTATTTCTAACTGGATAGAAAGGCTTTGACTCTGTAGCTAAGATACCTTTCTCCTTTTTTCGAAATTTTGACAAGTCAAGCTCTTACTAACTTTTTCTCCATTATGTGCTTCATCCAGCCTTTGGAGACTTGGGTTTGTTTTGATTTGGTTTTCTTTTCAATACCTCCTCTCCAGTTGCTGTTTGTTGGTTTATTATCCTGTTTAGAAAACAGCAGCAGAATCATGTGTGGGTATCAGCGTCAGTGAGATGGGGGTCACCTTCCTGTTGCTGCCCTTACTGGAGGTTATTGGTCCTCTTTCTACCTCACAACATTGGAGCTCATGTTTGTCATTTCTCTCTTAAACCTTTAAACCTTCTGAATATACAGCATCCCTTGCTGCCGTTGGTGCTTGTCTTTTCACTATCTCAAGCCCCATTTTCTTTGTGTGAATGGGCCTCAGCTTAACAAGTAAATGAGATTGTTTATGAGGACTGCCCCCTTTTCTCTCTTTCTGTCTTTTCCCTTTCCAAGATTCTTTCTAGCATCTGTAAATTTATAAAAGTTAATTTAGGAGTACTTCCACATCATAGATTGAAATATTTAATAGCTTGGGTCCTAGTCTGATCACAGAGGAAATCCACTAGAAACAGACTGAGTGATGATTTCCTATTGTCAGCTTCTTTAGGAGATCTTTATTTTGGCAGCTCTAACGCCTCCTAAATCAATGTCATCAATATAGTAATGTAGCATTAATAACAAGCAGAATAATGTGAGATATCACAAATATTTCACTAAAGATTAAGAAAATTACCTTTGCACAGATACGTTTGCCAGTTAAATGTCTAATATCGTGAATCGTGAAAGTAGGTTTTTTACATTGTTTTCCTTAAAACTGTCAATTAGCAGTAATTACATTTGACATCTTTTCTTCTCTGAAATTCATGTGGTTTTTTCACTGTTTTTTTCTGTTGTCGTTGTAACTGTAGTCAATATTTTCCATGTCAACCCACTTCTCATTTTTAAACATGACTGCGACACTAGGATATATTTGAACTTTCCCAGACAATTTGAGATTTATCAGAAAATTAACATTATATGCCAATGAGTTCCTTAAAAATTATTATGTCTCCTAGGCACAATTTCTCACAGACCAGTGTTTATTAATATTGCCTAAATACTCCACAGTACTATTTTATACCATGGGATACAAATGAGAAAGCCGTAAACTTGAGTCTGCATCATGGACAGGAGTCAGGAGGTTGGCCAGCTAGATGCCAGTGTGGGGAATGAGACTAAGGAGCTGTTTTTTGTTGGTTTGTGTATTTGTTTTAAATCTGAGGTTGACTTTCTGTGGAGTTTCATGGAAAGAATGCAGAAGCCTAGAGATATTTTAAACTGTCTTGCACTATTTTTGAGTAAGTCAGAGAACCCTTTAATAGCTCAAAATTCAAGGGAAAGGCTTTGTGTATCTAAACCAAAGTCTCCAGTAAACTATCAGCTTCTGTGGCTGTTATGGTCTTTTCTAGAGCTGCACCAGTCCCAATGTCTAAGTGGTAGATTCCACTTATTCATGTTTATTCCAATCCTGCACTTTGTGACAATGTTTAAGGATCATCCATGGCCTGGTTCCTAAAAAAAGTAGAGGGCTGGGGGGACAAAATAGATAGTATTTTTGGTTGACTGGGATTTGTGAAGTGCCAGGATTTCAGAATACCCAACTGGAATAACCAGTCTGGGCTTTCTAGCAGTTCTGAGAAAATAAGCTTGTTTCAGGTCATGAAGGGGTTTGCAGAGGAAATACCAAATACTTCACTGAAAGACATTTGGCCTTGTAGCCCCGGGAACTGACTGTAGCTCTAGATCACAGAACATAGGCCTGGTTGGGAAGTTTCCTGTCCTTATGAAATCTCATCAAGTTTTGCCTGGGTTTTGGTGGTTTGGGGTTTTTTCCTGGTTTTCTCTGAAAATGAGGTTTCTACAGCCATGCTCCCTCAGCCTCCCCTTACACTCATGATCCAACCTGGCCAATACTTCCTGATCCATTGGCCAATTTCATACCTGGTCCTAGTATTCCACAGTTTCATGAATACTAGTGGCTATATAAAGGAAAGTGACCCAAATTATCTAATTTTCCCTTCACGCCTCCAGTGGTTGGAGGGCTACTACCATTGTATCTGGTGGTAGCAAGAAGCCCAGCAATCCCTGTGTACTTTGCATGTGCTGTTCCAGTGTAGTTCCTGGGGAGAAAGAAAAAGTGGAGGAAAATGGGATGCAGATTACTTCTTCTGGGAGGTGGGAGTTAGGAGGAAAAAGGACATGGCCCTTGAAACAAACCGGATTTCCTTCACCTTCCTTCTCACAAAATAACTTCATTAAATGAGTGGTGAGGAGTGACCCTATATCACGTTAGTCTTCAATGAGCTGAGGAAGGGCTTTTGGGCAGGTAGAAAGCTCCTGCAGAAGCTAAAGTAAATTCTGCATTGTTCCAGTCCCTTAATAATTCAGTTGTCCTTACAGGCCAGGCTCCTTTCCTGCAATAAGGTGGCCAGAGGTCTCCTTCATATGTATGTGTCTTTGTTCCACAGTTTATGATTTTTTTCAATAGCATCTTTAGGTTTCAATGTGCAGTCTTTTCTAATCATGTTACATAGATTTATTCAAATCTTAGACTGGAAGTTATCTTTGGCTTGCTCTCCAAATGTCTCTTTAAACAGCAGAGACATGTGAATTTATATTTGCTAGATGCCTGCAAGAATACTTTTCTACTGTCTCTCCTCCATTTGGAATGGAACTGCAGCTCGTGACATTTTTGGCTTCAGCCTGACTCATGGAAAAGTGTTGCCTCAGGGAGGGCACGTGGATTTTCTTTTCACCCTGTGGTTGGCTGAGCACAGCCCATGTGAGTGAGGGGTCAGTGCTCATCTTCTGAGATACTTTTCACATCATTACTCAGGGGAAAATAGTCATTATTTCAAGCTTCTTGATTTTGTGTAGGATGATATAGAGGGGAAAAAATAATTTTCTTCTAACTGTTGTGTGTTTCTGGCAAACCAAATTTGTTGGAAACCGTTTGAATGTTTTTTATAAGATTTGTCTTGAATAATGACATCCAGGTTTAAAATGAGAGAAAAATCTGAATGCCAAGAGCATAATTGCCATGTCCGAATGGAGCTCTTCTCCAAAGAGAACCAGTAAACTCCCAAAGTTCTTCTGATAGAGGGGAGTTCTTTTCGAGGTCCTTTTCATGGACCAGTATCACCTGTGCCTGTGCCATCTCCCACATCACAAGGGATACATTTGATGGGGAGCCTGGGGCTGAGCACTCGGGAAGGCAGAAGGCAGCCTCCAGTTCCCATAGAGAGAAAGGTGCTGGGAAATTTCCTTACATCTCAGGAAACAGGGTAAATATCTGAAAAAACCCATCTGTTCAATCTTGCCATTAATTAGGAATGACTGTGAGAAAGGTAAATGGAGGAAAGGGGAAGGTTTTACAGCAGCTGAGGTAAGTGGAGGGTGGAGGTGTTCTGGACCGGCCAGCAGCAGTGGGCAGAAGTGCACAATGCCTCAGGCTGTGTTTAGGGGACAGACCCAGCTTTCCAATGAGGAACGACAAAGCAAGCCCACACTTCACCCTCACTTAATGAGGGATATTTGAAAGGGGAAAGTGTGGAGCATTTTAATTGGGGTTCACTGGGGGGAGGAAAGTACTCCATTGTTCCAAGCAATGCAAGTGAGTGTATGGGATAAAGTTCTTCTTCCTCATCCCCATCTACTGGGAACAACTTTTGCTTTGGTTCACAGAGTTTTAATTTTTAAAAGGAAATGTATTTCCCTTGGGTCATACCAAGCTTCCCTTGGTAAATAACGATCTTACGTCGCATCCTGTTTCTGCAAACCCAATTAAGTCAAATTTTGGGGTTTTGTGTGGAAAGAAATGGATTTGTTGCAGTAACAAATTTGATTGCTGCTAATATATTGGACTTTCTAATGGATGTTTTGCAATACCAGGCAGTTATTCATTAGGAAATTCAAGCAGAAAGAAAATGTCTTTCGGTGCCGTTTTTAAACTTAGGCACTAAGCTGAAGTTCTGGTCTCACACATGTGAATGCTCATGGGAGTGCTAGAGACAAGGCTGAATCAAAACATTGCAGATGGGCATTTGACAGTAACCCTCTTATTTACACCCCTACACTATGAGCACTTTTGGAAGAAAGTCACCTGAGTGAGGACTTCTGATCTCTGCTGTAAGACAAAGAAGAGCAGCAGAGGTGCTGCTCTGGGTCTTCTTTACCTTTATCCATTAACCAGTTCAGGTCTGCGGGGACAACTTGGAGTATCCTACGGAAAAGCAATAAGATTCAATTTTGTATTTATTTGGCATTAATAAGGTTCCAATAAGGTTGAATTTTTAAGGACAGCTTTTTCTAGCAGTGAAGATCACCTGTAGAGAAGGACTGGCTCATGTGATGCCTTCTGCTCCTTACTAGCACTAAAGTTTTTGTGAACTGCAGCATAACATACATTTGATCTCTCCGTCCTTTGTACAGGGACACTCTGCTCACTGACCATTGAGAAGGCCATGCCTGGAGATGGGGGCGAGTACAAGTGCATAGCTGAGAACCCAGCAGGGAAAGCTGAATGTGCTTGCAAAGTGGTGGTAGAAGGTAAGTACTGTGCTGGGTACAAGAAAACCCTTCCTTAGAACTTTCTCCTTTCCAACTCATTTCCTAAGAACAACCTTTAGGAACTACTTATATACACAAAAAGAAAAAGAACTCTACTCCCTTCCCTTCTGCACTTCTTGGCTGAAAGGTAATTCATTGTCTACCATAAAGGAGCATGAGCAGAGAAACAGTACAGGACCAAGGGCTCTGTTTGCTTTGTGGAATAATCTGTGTTCTCCTCCTGCCCACTGTATTTCTAGAAGGCTTTTAGAGCAGCAAGTTGAACTTGTAAGATTTGTTTCTGAGCTGTGTGCATCCTTTGAGAGCCTGTAAGAATTCCCTGTGTGAGCCTGGGTGTCAGTCTGCCTCAGGACTGCGTGTGGCACATTTCTCACTGTACAACTCCCCAGTTCTTTGCATTCACAGTTGTTTGGTCATTTTGTTTTCTAGTGTAAGTGAGCAAAAATAAACAAATTAGCAGCTTAACCACCCTTGTGTTCCCTAGTCCTGGAACATGGATAATTTACTTTACTGAGGTACTTGTTTTCAGACACAGTCATGCTGATGACACTGTACTCTTGTCAAGTAGTCTTGGCCTTGGGCAAGGCTGAGGTGAGGCTGAGAGAGACACAGACTTATAAAACTGTCATGGAGTTTAAATTATTTAAGGGGCTTTAAGTAACCAAATGTCTTTCTTACCAACTCACCTTCTGGTGAGCTTATTTTTGAGTACTCTGAGACTTTCCATTATAATAAAATGAACACAAAACTAGACAACAAGCCTAATAACATGGAACTTGGGTACTGAACTTGCACAGCTGTGTTGCAGATGTGGTATTTGTGGCAGGAGGTCTAGAAAAGAAAACTATTATTTTTTTCCTAATGTTGCATGACACAAGGTAAGAATGTGATCCTGTAACTCCTCACTAAAGGACAGTCTTCATGTAACTGGAAAAGAATTAATTACACATAAACTTACAATTAAAAATACTGGTACCTCTAATGGCACCTTCTTTAATATTAACAATCACAGCATAATCTTAGATATTTGATAAGCTATTGTTTATGGTTCTGTAATTTAAAGTAAAAATTTTGTCAGTGCTGAAGTTCAAAGAAGAGGCTTTAAGCAAAATCTAGTCCCTGATACACCTTAACCACCACAGATCCAGAGTGTTGACGGATCAGATCATCAAAAGCTTAGCCTACAGTAGTACTCTAAAGCTGCCCTAGCAACTTTTAAATGTCTCAGTCACTTATGTGTTTTTCCTCTGTCTTCTGATCTCCTTCAAGTAGTTGCTTTTGTTCCTGAAGCTTCCCTTAGCGTATTTCCCACTTCAAGTTTCCTGCTGGACAATGCATGCTCTAGGAGGCTGCAGGTAGAGTTTGGCTTGCAAATTCTTGATCAGGGGAGGCTGTCAGCTCCTTGCCTGATGATGGGAATGACATTACCTCAGCTGTCTGGCTTTCTGTGGTCGTGGCACCCACGGCATTAGGAGCTCAGTGCTCACATCACGTTGGGCACCAGAATGACCACATTCCTTACCTCGATACTGGCTGCCTCATCTGCCTTTTTCATTCTCCACTGGCATGCTACTGAGAAGATGTTTTTGAGGAATGGCACCATAGCAAAACCCAGCTATTTAGGAAAGACGCCATTTGATATCCCATGTCTGAGACTGGCAGAGGGGATGACTGTTATTTTTAAATTAGAATTGTGATCTAAAACAACAGTTCAAATTTCTCCCTTCTTCAGTCTGCTGTCAGGATCCCAGATGCTGGTTTTTAGACTAAGTAACCATAATCATTATATTTCTTTTGACACCATGGACTCAAAATAAGATTGGAGGAATGTTTGACTTCAGTTGGCAGATCTATAGAATCTGAGTGTCTGAACTCTCACAAAGCCTCCTGCTCTGAATTATTTACTAGGAGATTCTCTCTTCCCCTGTTAACTTTTTAGGAAACTTAGATAAATTTTCACACTCTGTCACCTAGAAGAAGGTGACTGAAATAGCTGTTGCCATAACATTTATGTCATCTTTTTCTTTGGTAGCTAACAGCTCTCTCACTCACAAATTCTCTGAAAGCTGAATATTTGAAAGCTGTAAAGTGATACGGCTATTGCTGAGATCATAATCCATAATCATAATCTTTATTCCAAAGATAGATGTCAGGATCAAACAATCTAACAAGCAGAGCTTGTTAGGATTTACATTATAGGACATAGAATCCTATGGTTTGTGTTGGAAGGGACCTTAAAGCTCATTTTGTTCCAACCCCTGCCATGGCCAGGGACTCCTTCCCATAGATCAGGTTACTCAAAGCCCCATCCAGCCTGGTCTTGCACACCCTCAGGGATGGGAAGTCCACAACCTCTTTGGGCAACCTCTGCCAGCGCCTCATGACCCTCACAGTGAAGAGTTTCTTCCTAATATCTAAACTTTGCCTTCTTCATCTTAAAGCCATTCCTGCTTGACTTGGCACTACAGATCCTTGTGAAAAGTCCCTCCCCAGCTCTCTTGGAGCCAGTTTAGGTACTGGAAGGGGCTCTAAGATCTCCCCAAAGCCCTCTTCTCTTCACGCTGAACAGCCCCAACTCTCTCAGCCTGTCTTCATGGGAGAGGTGCTCCAGCCCTGTGATCATGCTCAGCGTGGAATAACCTCAAAAAAAGTTGCACCTTTTATTTATATCTCATGTGGGATACTCATGGAAGGGAGCTTTATTGACTCCTAGCTGTTGGTGTAGCCTGCAGTGATGAGCAGTTTCTGGATAAGAGCTGTGCAATTGTGAAAATACTAGAATCCATCAAACTTCAGTCCTGTGGTGTCCCTTTTGGTGTTTCTATTTAGGAATAAACCAATGGCCAATATTATCTTCTTGGAAAGATTAAAACACATGGAGGAAATGTTACTCTTCAAAATGGGTTAATCTGAGTAGATCACATAGACAATGGAATAGAAGAATTACATGGCAAGAGATTCTTTTGGATGAAATTCTGTTTCAATATGGCTTTGTTTCCCTCTTCTCTGCACTGCCTAATACAGCTTTGTACACATTGTATTTGGTCTACTCAGCTAAAGTACCTGTCAGCTTAGATGGCACCTCTTGTCTCACTGCTTACTTGGGTTTTCAGTGCAGCTGCTTTTGTAGAGGGTTTCTTCCTCTCTTCTCCCTCCTCCTCTTAGAATATGACAGTCTCCAGCAGATCTATGCAGAAATGTTTTCTTTAGAATCTGAAGGACAGCAATTTCCTCTAACTTTGCAGAAAGATCCAAAATAAACCTTTTATTAGACAGCTTTTTCTTATTGATTTTCAAATAGGATTTGTATTTTATTATTTGTTTTGATTGCAGATGCCTCAAAGACCTCAAAGCCTACTGAGAAGAAGACCAAGAAGCCTAAGACCACACTTCCCCCAGTGCTGCCAACAGAGAGTAAGTGACTGTGATTTGATTTGCTTTCTTTTCAATGGAAACAAAAGCGTGCTTTGGGATTCTGTGGTCATTCCCTTCTGTTTGCAGACATAGTATCAGAAGCCTGTGCTGTTTCTTTAGCCCTTGCACTTAAGTTGTGTGAAATGAGTTTTTGCCAGGTGGGGATTAGAAATAAGAGCCCAAACTGGGAGTTCAGACCTCGCCCGCTCTACTCTCTGTTTTTCATAATGGTGCATTAAACTTGTGACATCGATTTATTTTTGGCTGCCACTCAAAGAGCACAGAAATATTCAAGTAGTTTGCTTCAATTTGTGTTGTGTCCTGTGTAGAAAATATGAAGTTTTACTGTTGGTAGGCAAAGCATCTTGACTGAATTGTCCTGTAAAATAATCTGTCCTTTTTTGGCATGATCATGGAGAGTGGTTTTGCAAATTTTGCATTCTCTGTTTTAAGCCTAAATGCTTAACTTGCTTTTCATGCTTTCTGAAATAATTAGCTATAAATTCCCATGTTTGCTACTCTGCATGCATGCATTTGGTTAAGAGGAAATTTTAAATGGTAAAGGCAGCACAATAATGTCAGTTTAGGAATTCCTAACACCAGTACTACTTATGAAATTAAGGGATACAAGTATCTCTTAAATCAAAACCGGGCTTTGAAAATTGTTTATCTAAGATGTCCACCATGTGAGTTCCTAAAAAAAATGTAAAGACGTGGTTTAATGGAAACATGAAATATTTTATCCAGCTCTGACAAAAAATAAAAAACAAATGAACTCTAATCTGGTCTTCCAGCAAGAACATTTTCAGCTGCTTTCAGCAGGACTCAGAGCAGTTTTATACTGATTGATGATCACAGGTAATAACTGTGCTTCTGGAATTGTGACTTACATAAAACTATGCCCTGGGCTACAGCTATTTCTGAGTTGCTGGCTGAGCATTATAACTCTCTCTCCAGCCTCTCTTGGAGGATGTGGGGAGAGTCACACTGACATGCTCCACGTCTGCACCGGAGCTTCAAGTGCCATAAATAATAACAATTAAGAGCAATGATTTTGTCATTGAACATCAATAGAAAAGAAAATTTTAAAGCCATTTAAATCTCCACAGGACAGTGTTTTGAATTGTGTTTTCTATGCACACAAACACACACATTTCCTCTGATCCTCCCAGCAGTGTTACCAATTGCAGCTTTCCCAGGAGAAAGTGTGAGTTGGGAATTAAGTCTAAATATGGAGATACATGACCTGATCCACATCCTGCTTCTTTTGCTTTTGGTTTTAGCGGAAATCGGACATAGATAGCAAAACAGAAGCTGCCAAATCTGGCTGCAGAAATATTTGTGAAAAGAAGGTTGAAATAATGGGGAATGGTTTTTCTACATGGCATGATATATCAGTGTTTCAAGTTCTTGAACTTCTCATAAGCTCTTTTTTCAAAACACCTTTAAAACATCTATCCTGCTGCGCCAAAAACATCAAGGTAACCAGAGAGAATGTTAGGAAACTGGGCTTTGAAAGAGTTTTTGGAAAAGCTTTGAAAGATACATATTTAATTTTAAAAGGATTTGGCTGCAGAGATTTCACAGGTGGTTTTTTAACATCTCAGTCTCTGAGGAATGTGAGTATTTGTCTGATGAAATAAGTTTTTTTATTTGTGTTTGTCAGGGGCAAAATATACAAAACAGATACAGTGGATTACACAGTTCCAATTTACACTGAAATCTTTATCAGATGTAGAGATTGTAAATTTCCTTACCTGAAAGAGAATGGCTTTAACAAGTCAGATGTTTTTCTGTCTTTACTGTATATCTCTTGAAAAGAAGGGTAATAGAAAATAACTGTGAAATAAGATGTCCCAGTCTAATAAGGAGATATATTTTTACTCTGATCTTTTCTGGTCTTTGTTGCCCCATCAAGTTACCAACAGTCTTAGTGGCAAGTAGAATGTACAGAATGATGTTGAAGAAATAGAGAACAAAATTTCCTAATAATGTGATAAGAATTAATAATGAATAGATTCTGAATTTTGAGTAGAGTGAATTCAGTCATAGCAGTATATCCTCTATGGGATAGAGAGACTATATATTCTACTGTACTTTTTAGAAATACTTCTCAGGGAAAAGATCCCTATTTTCCACGTTCTGTAAAGAAGTGCAAGTCAAATTTCACGGTTAGCAGCTACGTCATCCTTTTCTACCTTCAGATAAATTATAAGTGATCCTTGGTTTTTTTGCCCTAGTAGAAACTTTCAGGAAAGTTTACCTTTAGGTAAACCTTTAAGTTCCTGAAAGCAAAGATCAATACATTTCTTTATGTGGAAAAGAGTGAATGTTGTCAGTATGTTAATCTGTAGAATTTGTCTCACTGTGAGAATAGTTGCTGACCCCGGTGATGTGACTGCTCATTCTGACAATGTTATTTCATTACTGGAAGCTTGGGGTTTGTAAACTACAGAAATCCAATAGTAAGTAGAATTTCGGGCATTGCTTCCTTTGATATGCAATACATACTGGATTCTGGTGTAGAAGAAGAACATTGTGAAGGAAGCTATGTGTCATTCAGTGATTAACAGCATCTCTGAATGGATGCTTGCAGTGTTTGCTCCTGAAAGGTTGCTCCCATGCTGGCAAATTACAAAAATTACAATGTATTTCCTTTTGCTTAGAATTGATATTGTGTCGCCAGAATTTAGAAATAATTATGAAACCCTCTAAGGATAAATAGAATAAATAATACTGTTTCTGAGAATAACAAACAGATCCACCTTTGAATCTGGGTGAAATAATCGAAACGGAGAAGAGAGGAAGGGCACCTCTGGAACTGGTTCATTCTTTACTGACTGCACTGACTGTGGGCTTTGTCACTTTTGTCTTTGCTCAGTGGATGTCAAAACGTTACTGAGTTAGAATAATAAAGTGTTATGTTTCTTCTAAAAGAGACAGTGGAAAATTGGACTCTTTCATTATTTATCATACTGCATACTCTGCTATGCCAGAACAATCAGTGGGTAACGTAAGGGTCTCCTGGCTTGGCACAGCCCTGTAGCAGAAAGACTAAGCCAAAAATTCTCACCACTTGAACATTTCTCTAGAAAGCTTTGAAACTGCTGTGAAGGGATTTAGACACCCAGTTCCCTTTGAAATTAGAACTTACTTCAAATTAAGCTTAAAGGAAATTGCTTATTTCAATTACCAAAGCCACTTGCAAAATCTTCAGTGCCTACTAAATAAATGTTTTGGTCGCAACAGACTGTGGAAAAAATCAAAGTTCTGCTTGAGATTTGTAAGAGTAAATAAAGATTTGAATGTTTAAAAATAAATATTCCTTTTTCAAAAAATCTATTACTACTCCACACTTGCAAATATTTTGTTGTCCTTAATATGTCTTAAGCAGAGGGCGAAACACAATGAATAAGCCCAAGATGAGGCAGATTTGTTTGCAGGTCTAGAACCCAGCTTTCTTGATCCTCAGTCTCAGGATTAGTTTGCATGCAGTATCAAAGACAGTATAAATTTTTTTAAGTGGCATCACAATAATTTACATAAAACGTGAGCTTTCTGAAAGGACTTTTTTCCAAAAGATTTTTCAAGATTTGCTGATGAAAAAGGCATATTACAGCAGTTAATTCTGTTTTTTAAACTTCACCACAGCTGAGCCATGCAGCATAACTTTACTATAGTAGGAAGAAACTGCATCCCAATTATTGCTACTGAGAAAAAAAATTACTTTAACGCTTTAGAAAATAATCCTCATAAATCTAAGCATTGGATTAAAGTGTTTGGAAAGAAATGCCCAATGTTTTTTATAGGGCTAATTCACAGCACTACTTTCAGTAAATATTAAGAAATGGCAATTATCACCTGTCATTGTTATGAAAACCTAACAGGATATCCTGGATTCCCTCATCTGAGTAATACTTCTTAAACCCACTGTTCTTATATCCAGACCACATACATTGAAGGGATGACCCAGGGTAGAGTTTGATTGCACAAATGTAAATTCTTCTATTCAGTTAAAAATAAAGTTACATCAAAGAACAGAACTTTGTCTACACACCTGCAAGTTATTTAGCAGTATTTGGTAGCTTGATGATAGAATCTTTTATATATGCTACTATATAAAACATTTGATTTCATGTGAAACACATTTTTGGTTCAGTAACTGTATTCTCTTGCTGATGGTTATTAATAAAATTTCACCACTGACACTGTCCAGATCAAATCATCTGGAAGGTTTCACTGTTACCTTCCCAGATCTGAATTTTTAACATTATAGTTAAATGAAAGGCTGAGCAGTGAAATCGCTGGACCAATGTGCCATGAAAGTGAATTTGTTAGACAGGACCCCTTACTATGTTAACATATTCTTGTCCATAGTAGGGAGAATTCTAAGTGCTAATCACCATGAAAAAATTACGAGTCAGTGGCCAAGTGATTAGCATGCAGTTCTGTTAGGTACTCTTCAATAAAAAGTCTTGTCAGAGAATCCAAGTCTGCAAGCACAATTTTAAGAAAATGTCATTAAAACATTAAACTTGATGTATCCAATTTAGTTAATATATAACTGAATCAGTAAACACTTCAAGTTTTCTATTGATTTCCATTCTATGAAAATAATATGAAACACAGCATAGATGAATATAAAATATTTCAAAATCTTCATTTCATGATAGACTGTTTTATCCTAAGTGTAAAACTTGCCACTTTCTAAGTGAAGAACTCAATTACTAAGGAAGTTACTGTTCAGGTCAGAAATGTTCTTTTAATTGCAGAAATGTGGGCACTGGATAGCAGCTGTGATCTGTGACTGCTGCTGACCTCTTTGGTCACTGGGATAGTCTGAGATGCTCTTGAGGGTCAGTGAGGCTGTCCAAGCCAGTTCCCTCATTCCCATTCATTTCCCAGAAGGCTCATGCTGCTCTGCTCCTGATCCAAGACATTTTCTGCACAGTGAGTGCAAGTACTTAGTGTGTTGGAACAATATGAATTACATTGTCAGGGAAGCCTCTGACCAAAATTTTCAAGGAAAAATTAATCTTTTTTCCTAAGCTGAAAATTCTGCTCTTAGTACATGTAAATCAAATTGCCATTAGCTACTTTTAAGACCTAAATAGGATTTCTCTGAAACTCTAAATCATGAAAGGTGCTGCCTTCATTCCTGAGGCTCAGGGTCCAAGGGTGCATAGCTGTGCCACAAGAATTGACAGCGAAGCTGGGCTGAGGTAAAAAGGCAGTGCGAGATTTAACCTGGTGACTCTGAAGGTTGGTTGCTTCCATAGATGAAAAAAAGATCTGTTACTGTACGAATAAAGTGAGCAATGGAGAAACACTAATTTGTTGTCCAAATCCCTTCTCCTGAGTGCCCAGTTCAGCGATGTTTCTCTAACGCTGGGAATGCATTTTGAATCTCTGCCAAGTTACTTTACAGCTCTCACCATACTGACATTTTCTGAGTTAATGTTGGCACAGAACAGTATTTTCCATGTGTATTTCATGCAGTCCATTCTACATATCTGTATGTTGACAGAAGAAGACAGAAATTTTTATTGACTGTCTTACGCAGAGAAAAATGAATAGTTTTTGTAACGTGGCCTTGAACTGAAGAGCTGCTGTGCTTCATTAATTTCCAATTGAGCCACTGGCTAGAAATTGCACATCTGAGGCATATAATGGAAACATTAAGTTTCTTCTCTATAAAACAGGGACCTCAATCCATTGGCTTAATTAATGTGCAAAAGCATATAACACCTAACTTTTCCCACTGAAACCATTTGGAACTCCTGAATGTCCAGATGACGTGGCAGTGTTTTCCTATGGAACAGACTGGGCAGCAGGATAGTAACCTACCTTAGATTCCTGTCCCTACATGCTTGGGCACAACTTTTTAGTATCTAATTGTAGATGTTCTCCCAGGACATAATAAAGGTGAAAATTTAACTTATACTTAAGAAAATAACCTTGCTGTCTTGCTCCCATCAGAGCTCTCAGAGGATTTTACATGGCCTGGGTTGTTTGTGAGCTCCATTTGATACTGGATCTCTTCTGCGCTGCTCAGATTTGCTTTAACTGTAGAAGTTGATAAAGAACTGTGCTACTAACCCACTATGGAATTTTTTATTCCTTCAGCTGAGCTGTTTTCAAATACTGAATTATTTTCAGTGTACCAGGTCATATTATTGAAGCTCTGAGTGTGCTGGTATATGCTAGCTCTCTCATGACTGGAGTGCAAAAGTGAGTATTTCCTGGATTTTATTTTTATTTTCAGAAGGCAGAGGCTGTATATTTCTCAATTAGAGGACAATCTCTGCATGATTTAGAAACTAAATATGGGATGTTGAAACAAAGTGACAGTTGTTTTTAATCAAAAATAAAATAAAAGCTTTAAAAAGTAGTTCTGAAGCACACAAACTCAAATAACTGACTTGTATGGAATGAAGTTTTCTAATTTCTGCTTGTCGTCAAATTTAAGCCAGAGTTGCTTTCTGTTTTATTGTATTTAGATACTAAACAGTTATTTGGAAACATTATAAGAAATTTGCTCTTTGAGAAGCAGTGAAGCGAAACTGTTTAAACTTCCAAACCTTGATGAAGTTTTCAAGCTACTGGTGTTCAGTGCATTATGTCTGTCATTTTCCTCTCTAGCAATTAGCATAGGTTCATGAATGTATGAATAAACTGGTAGGCAATGATGTGTTGCCTTTTTCTGCTGCAATTGTAGCCATCATTTTTCTCCTGTTTCATCTTGTCTATTATAAATTCTGTAATAAGTTTTTGTGCCATCAACTAGGTCTGTGACAGAAGCAAGGACAGAACAGAATAATTCATTACCTTGACCACAAGGCCAAATGTTTTATTTTTTCTATACTTCTAGCTCTCAATCATTCCATGCTTTCTGGCAAAGCAGGCAGTAATGAAGGTTTACAGAGAACCATCACTTTTGATTCAGACCCTGATATCTCTCCCCAGAAGGGTCTGGAGGAGGTTACACTGAGATTCATTTACATGTGGGAGACAAAGACCTCATGATGCCACATCCCACAAGCCTGAAGGATTAAAGTGAGACAGGGAAGAAGGAGATACTTGAATCTGGGCTTTCCATAAATTTTCCATAAATATTCTTCTTACCATGGTGTCTGACACATTAGAGACATGGCTTCTTTTTTCAGTTTCTCTTGAACTTTGAAAACACTGAAAAGAACCAATTTAGTTCCTCTAGCAAGATGAAATCTTGACATGTTTTGCATGAGGGGAAAATGGTTTTCTATGTGCCTGTAGTAGGAGAGTATGTCATTAACCCTTCTGCTCTCCTGAGCTAAAATGAGGATATTCCACAAGCAGACAGAAGCGGGGATATGTCTTGTTCCTTATGGTAATGGAGTTAGGTATTAGCTGTACTTGTTTACCAGGTGCTGAAATCTGTCACTACAGAAGACACGTACATAATTTTAGGCATGTCCCTCAGGGAAGACAGTAGGAATTATGGATTGGTTGGAAATACTATCTTGAGTACAGATGTTTTTATCAGATCCTAAGACTTTTACTTCATGCTTTATGAAAGCAAGTTGTGCAGAGAGCCATTTCAGGGGAGGGCTATTCCTATTTTTAGTAAAATTCCAAAAAAGGGAAGCAAAAAAGAAAGACGGAGGCTTCTGAGCATATCTGCTCTCACGACTACACCATCAGAGAAAGGAAGAGCACAACCAAATGTCCAGCAGCTATCAGCCTGTATGGGGTCTTTCCCCTTTTTACTTTATGTCCCCCCACTCAAAAGCAAGCTCTACAAGAGGCAAACCTGCCTTCTAATGTTTGTGTTGTTTCTAGAAGGCAGATTCATTGAAGGGGGAGATATTAGTTCTGTTACTTCAAGGCTTATTTTCAGCTTCAGCCTGTTTCAATGTAAATACCAAAAGAAAGACAAACCGTCTTTAAAAAAAAAAAAAAATGCAGCAGACTTGAACTAACATTTCCAAGAGGCTCAAATATTTTAATGAAAACAATCATTTGACCTTGTCAACTTTGAGTAATCTTATTAGATTTTTTCACTAACTGTGTCCAGCAGCCTTTGGAAAGAAAAAGTTGCATTTCAAAGAGATGCATAAAATGAGCTGGTATTCTTAAGGAAGATCTAAGAACCGTGGAGTGTACCTTATTAGCCAAAGAAGCCAGCTCCACAGAGCCAGAGACCTGTCCTTGTACCCATCCCCTTCCACCCTGCCCCAGCCTTTCATTTCTGCTCAGAGCTACTTGTGTCTGCAAAACAGGATATTCAGCCAGACCTTCCAGCAACCCTTGGCAATCCACATGGTTTGATGAAGTCCAGTGACAGTCTGTACATCCTCAGTTAAGTGAATATAATGTCCTGGTGGGTAAAAACTAAAATTTAAACAGAGAAATTGTACTTGCATATAAAAAGCAGTGCCCTAGCTGAACAAAGGGATGAGTTCATGTTCTCTGCTTTGCTGCTATGGAAACGTTCACTGAGGTGAGAGTCTTTTAAACTGACTTAAGCTTAGCTGTTCCAGTATGCATGCACCTTGCCTATTAACTGAAGTACTGCAACAAACATACAGTGTAGGCCAGGAGATGATCTTTGAGTGAAAATCATACTAGAGTCAGGAATTTGCTTTTTTTTCTGAAAAATAGCAACAGTATCTGCAACCAAAGATGGCACTTGACAAATGGTGCTTTTTCTTCATCCTTATTGCTCTTTGTTCCTATCAGGCTTAATGGAGGATGGAAGCAATCAAATTCCTGTCACTGTAGCTTGTATTAAAAGCCATTGCAGCTCTGAGAAGAGATCCAACAGCTACTTCACTGCAGTTTAGAGAAAAGCAGAGAATCCAATGTCAAATACAGCACACGCACAAACAAAAATGTTTACATGTTTCTAAATCATATAACTGAGTTAGTTTACATGGGATTATGCATCCAATGAGTAACTAATGGATTATTTCCATTAATAAGGATGTTTAAGAGCAGATGAGAGGCCAGACCTTCCAGGTGGCACCTGATCATATGTGTAGTTTCAGCCACATTGTATGGCTCCAACTTGAAATAAGACTTTCAGCTCAGGGTGTGACCATACCATGACAAAGAGGAAAGTGGCTCTGAAAACACCACTTGCTGCCTTTGCTTGTACAGCTTGGGCAGGAAAGAAGATGTAGAAGTGCATTTGCTGTCACTTACCACAGCAGCCAGGGTGTGTGTCACTCTGTTGGTGGCCCAAAAAGTAATGTGTCCCTTTAATGAGCAGTTGTGTTCTTTGAAGACTTCAGTTTAAAGAGGATTAAGTCCCCATGGAAGATGTGGCCGGACAGATACCTTGCTTACACCCTGGTAGTCCAGTTATATGGGGACAAACACCTCACAAGTACTCATCTAAACCTTTAACTAGTTCTGTTGAGCTGATAGCTGTTGAAGAAAGGCTTCTTTGGGAAATATCCGACTATTCTTTTTTGTTTCAGCCACAAATACTGCAAGAATATCTCCCTCTCCATTGTTGTGTTTCTGGTTGCTACAAAATCAATAAATTCAGAGCATATAAAAGCCGAGCATACTTTTAGAGAAAATTACTATAAAATGGAAAGAAGGTGGAAAAAACTTTCCTATATTCACTGCATAGTGAAATGTTCTTCAGAATGAACTGAATAAACACTGTTGTTGCCACCTAAACCATTAGATATTTTTTAAGTCATTTGGTCATTTCACATCCTATACCACATTACCTACTGTCTCCAGTTACTCTAAAAATCAATGTGTCTGTTGTTTGAGCTATAGCATTAGACTCCCACAGTGGTTTTGCAACTCATGGCTCCTGAGTTTCACGGGGCATCACATGATGTGTTCCAGGGTATCATGCACAGCTTGTAGTTTGCTGCAGCCAAAAGGGTTAAAATTGAAAAGCTGGTTTTATTGGTTTGGTGAAAGTGGGGGGATATTTTGCTGCTCAATGTCTTTCTAATTTGAAACAACTAAATAAATAAAAGAATGGACCAAAAAATTCAAAAATTTTGGCATCTGTTATGGCTGTCACTAGGCACCTCTGTACAGTCTGCCAGATACTCAAAAGCACTTAGCACATACTGCTTCCGTTGGAGGCAATAACATCTTAAAAGCCAGACTACTTCACTCATGCTGCCTAGTTGAGCATAAGAAAATAAGAAATGTTCTTTCACAGCAGAGGCCATTCGCTGACCAGGATGCTTAGAATAGCAGGCAAAAAGAAAGTGCTGTAAAAGGAATGAACTCCTTCACTTCTGGAATTCAGTGATTTGAAGGCATCCAGACTGTTCCATTTAATGGCCACCACTAGACGTAACTCCTATGAATTCGTCCTTTTGTTTATGTTTCTGTATTGTAAAACATTACTGGTTTGTGAAGGTAGATAATGGATGTTATATTTAACTTGGTGTTTCTCTTATGCCTTCTGTCTGTTAATTTAATTGGGTGGCCTGTAGTTCTTACTTTGTGAAAAATAGTTAATAACCATTTTCTACCTACGTCTTCTCTACTGTTCTTCTATTTACCCTGCACAATTTGTAGAACATTGTCTTATGAAACTTCATCTGTCCAGATTTCAATTTCTAAGCTATATTTTTGTAGCTATAACTTTTTCTTTTGAGAATATAGCAAAAAGTTATCCCTGCTTAGGGAAGAGGCAGAGGGGTGGTACTAATACTTACTTTTGGTATATCGCTGTTTCTTTGCGAGCTCACAAGTGGTAAGCGAAGCAGCACGTGGTGTTAACTATCCTGCTTTTAACCGAGCTCATTCAGCATTAATTATGCTGGAAATCTGAGCAGAAATTCAGTATGAGGTGGATCTTGGCCCTGTGTTTTTACCTGTTAAAGTGCTATAAGGAATGGAGGATGACAGATCGTGGGAGATGTGTAGCAGATTTCTTTAATTCTTTTAAAAGTTTCAGCTTCAACTGTGAATATTCTGAGAATCATTCAGGTTAATAGAAGTGGTTTTTAAAGGTATTTTTAATTATTTAATATGCTGGAAGAACGTATTATATTTTCAAGTGCCAACAAGGCATTGGTATGGATGTTTGTGGTTAGTCTGGTACCTTCCAAAGCTCACCTTTGAATTCACATGGTTTGTTGTTTGTTTTTTTTTTAACTAGGTGAAGCAACAGTAAAGAAGAAACCAGCTCCAAAGACTCCTCCAAAAGCAGGTAATTTGTTGCATGTGTCACCCACATTTACCAGTGCAGCTGTTTGCCTACCAAGTTTGTTTGCATATGTGATTAAATGGTAGGTAAGTCAGACTTGTTTACGCTGTACTAAGAATTAAATTGTGAGCATCCAAAGATGATACTCTCAGATGGGCTATAGCAAGATCCTATGAAGTGTCAGTAGTGTGTAACTTATGCCCTTTTGCATATCCACAACACACCTTGGCTTTCTGTGAAAGAAAATTTTCACAGAATCCTCTGCATGAGTAACTACCACAGAGAAGGTGATAGACTCTACTTTTCCTCATCACCAGCATTATGGTAACCTTTTCATGTGTTTGCAGTCTCCGAGGCAAAGCTATCTATATTTAAAGTTACAAGGAAATTTCCTCTATAGGAACGTCTTTTCAGTGTCTTAAAACTTTGTCAGACTTTTAAACTGTTCAGCTGCTTTCTGTGTCAGATATGCACCTCAGCCTAGTTTCCTTCAGATATTTTCAAAGCAAAAACACTTGTAAAAGGTCAAGTCTAGAGGGGGGGGAAACCCACTTGTTTTAATTACTTTGAAAAGGAAAAGAAAGCCCTTTTTTCATGCCCAGTAGTCCTGTGCTTTGGAAATAATGTTACATTTGGCAGTGAGGTCATTGTAATATTAGGGAATGCCTCTTACCATTTCTGTCAATATGTCCTCAAGTCTGCCCCCTTGCCCCCCAATACACACACAAGAATAATTTTTTTATCATGCTGCTTTTATAAGCAACAGTATAGATTTCACCCTGGAGTTGTCCAGCCTATATTTCTGGCATCTGTGCTTAGCAGCTACCCTTGGGTCTGACACACTGAGCAGCACAACTGAGAGCAAGAAAGGAGCACTGTTAGCAGAAGAGATGTTCTGCCATCTGTTGATACTCAGGCAGTGAGAGGGAAGAGAAGGAGGAATGCCTGATTCAGAAATAGAGGGGGATAAACGGGACTGCAAGGTTTAAAAGAAGCACTGTGATACACAAACAAAAAGATCCATCATTTCTCATGGGGAAATTTAGCGTGATGGAGAAAGACATCCATTTCCTTCCTTGTCTCTCATGATGTTTCTGTGCCACATAATGTTTATCTGGCTACGGAAGCCAGAATCTTCATAGGTAGATCTTGAGTCTTCAGAAGTAAAACAAGTTTTTCTGAAAAAACCCAAAACAAAATTTCATAAACTCGATATTTGGAATTGGTGGTAGGTGACAATGTTTTTGTCTTTTGGATGTCTGTACCTTGGTCTTGCATGAGCAAACTTTGGATGGGTAGATTGTTATTGGTTCACTCCCCTAGAATTAACAAATCCACAGAATTTTTTTCATTGCAAGCAACAGGTAACTGCTAATCTGGATTTCAAATGTTGCTCTGAAACAGCTGAGATGAGAAATGTGTTTTGAATTTTAAGAAAAATTATAGTCATTTAAATGGATATTTTATTTATTTTACTTTTTCCCATCAGCTGCTCCTCCTCAGATTACTCAGTTCCCAGAAGACAGAAAAGTCCGTGCAGGCGAAGCAGTGGAGTTGTTTGCCAAGGTGGTAGGAACAGCACCCATAACTTGCACCTGGATGAAATTCCGTAAGCAGGTAAATTGTTTTCTGGTCTCTTTTAACAGTCATT
The DNA here is from genome assembly GCA_013399875.1 of Gymnorhina tibicen. Lineage (NCBI taxonomy): Eukaryota > Metazoa > Chordata > Aves > Passeriformes > Artamidae > Gymnorhina > Gymnorhina tibicen. Next base: position 719,813 of record VXAZ01007005.1, read on the forward strand.
GAAAAAGTAGAGCTGGAAAGGAACACCAATAACTATCTCCCATTTGTCCATCTCCCTTCCTGAGGAACTGGCGAAGTCCATGTTGTTCCTGCAGATATTTTCCTCACCTCTGCTGAAAACATTTCACTGACAAATATTTCACAACCTCCATTAGCAAATTATTGCAGTGCTTATATAGCCATAGTGCTAGAATTTTTTCCCTAATGCCAAACCCAAATCTTTCTTGCTCCAGTTTAAACCCTTTGCTGCCTGTCCCCTCCTATAACAAATGACCACTTCTTTGTGAAAAGTCTTAGACCATGAATTAAAGGATAAGTGATGGGAAAGATACAGATATCTGAAAAGTATCTCTCACAGGAGACGTTTCTGTCCTTCGAAAATGACCTCTGCTTTGTTGATGCTGGATCTAAAGTTATGCCAGAGGGGTAAAATACCATATAAAAAGCTTGAGTGAATTGTCTTGCAACACAGATGTCACCATACAGGGCACAACAGCAATCCATGCCATCAGTGCCCTCACTCCATGGGTTTGAAGTTCCTTCTACCTGAATTAATATCTTTAAACTAGATCACGTGTCCATAAGGGCAGTTTCTAAAGGGAGTTGCTTTAACAAAGCTACTTAAAATCAAACCACTTTAAATCAAATAACCCAATATGCAAGTTCAGACTGGAAGATGAAATGTCACGTTAGGACAGAGCAAATATAAATATCTACTGTAGCTGCTGTTCTGTTTATTTCATTCTGAACTTGTTATGCACTCTATAGAACATAAATAAAAACATCTCCTCCTAGAAGGAAGTTTAGACTCTAAATCCAGATGTGTCAGCATGTAATTGAAAGAATTCAAAACAGTTTGTTAGTGCAAAGGGTATTCCAGAGTCCATCCTTGCTAACTCCAAATAACCTTTTACTTTAGCGGAAAGGGTAGGGTTTTTCCTGAACTCCTATATTTCCTTAAATTTCTGTATCTTCAAGACTGGAGTTAACCATTCCTTTCCACAAAAAATAAGTCTCAGAAGCTTCAGTGACATTCAGTGTTCGATTTTGCTGAGCTCTGTCTTAACATTTAGGTAAAATGTACCCCTCAAAAGTGAGTTTCTGGTTTGTGTAGAATTCCAAGTTCATTGTTGAATACAACAATCCTATTTATATAGATTTTATATATACAAGATCTTTTTAATATACAAGATCTATGTGATAACAAGGACTAGCAGCTCCTAATGCCCATATCAGATCCACAATCTGTGATTCAACATATTTTTCCTTTGTAAAATGCTATTTTTACTATGTTTATACTTTCTTCTTTAGTTATTCACTATGAGACAAAGTGAAGTATTGCAAAATCATAAATTAAAATGACAAAAATTTTTAAATTATTCATTATGGTGAATAGATAGAAAAGAAAAAAGACTTCAGGAAAGTTACCAAACACTGTAGGAGGACAAGTGAGGGCAGCAGTCTCTCATTTATTAATTTAAAAGGGGAGCCACTTACTGTGTCCTTTGCTGCACCATAATTTTGCTTTATTTTTCACTTACACTTCACCACGTATCATTTTACAGTTAGATTTCCTCCTTTTCTATAAATGTGGTTGATTTCAACTCTGTTCCATTCCCAGTCCTAAAAGTGAAAACCCGCCAAGTGTTGTGGCAGTTTACTGGGAGTTATTTGTAGCTGTTATTTGAGCAGATCCAGCAAGTGGTGAGCTGAGATTTCAGCCCTGCTGCTGTTTGCTGCAGCGTCCTCTCCATGTTTCTTCCTCACATTTCCTCAGGTGCAGGAGAGCCACAGTGGCCTCTCTCAGGTACATTCCAAAAGAGCGTCTTTTGCTTGAAGAAAGGGAATGTCATGAATTTGTGACCCGTACTGTTATATGCCATGGCAGTGTATGGAGGGGTGCTGGAACTATGCTCAGCTAAAGAGGGGAAAGCCTCTGCAAGCCTCTTCATTAGCTGAGGAACAAAGTCCGTCACTGAAACTGCCAGATGTTGAAGCTTCTTAACTACACCCAGTGACTTTTATTTAAGATTGCAGGGATACAAACCCATGTTCCCCACAAGCACTGCAAGCCACTGAGCAGTCTTTTAGGCCTGTCTCTGCATCCTTTCAAGGATTTCTCTGCATCCCTTCAGGGCTTTCTCTGCATCCTTTCAGGGCTTTCTCTGAATAACACAGATCTAGTTCTACTATCACCCCTTGACTGATTTTAATGAAGCGAAACATAAAAGAGAGTTTAGAATCTCAGAAAAATGTGGGCAGGGTGGAACGTCTTTCAGTGTAATTTAACCCTACATAATCCCATTTGCTAACTTTCTATTTGAGTAATTGTAGGAGAATCTTTCTAAAGTTACTTTGGGCAGAAAGCGGTGCATGTGTTTTGTCTCAGTTGAGGAAAGGGCAGGGAAAGTCCCATTCTTAAACTTTTGATTTCTTCTTCTCTGAATATATGAGACAAGATAAGGCAAACTAAATAGCCTTCATTTTTAATTAAATTCTGAGAATGTCTTGGAAGAGTCACTTATCTAAGAAGGAAGTGGTGGGAGGAAGAAGGGCATTGACATTATGTTGTCTGTTTCATAAGAACAGAGCGTACAGCTTCTGTAATTGCAATGTAGCATTATGAGGTTTTTAAAGAACTGTCATGTCTCAAGCTAATAATGATTAAAGTCTAAGTCACCTTGGCCATTTATGCTGTGATAGCTCTGTTTCACTTAAAAACTAGTGCATAATATGCCTATGGTATTCAGCAGAGATTTTGATTTTTGCTTCTCCAGAAAATAAAAATGCTATGGGGAAGCACAATCTGCTCTTTGAATGTCTCTCTGTACAGCTGTAGCATTCTATCTCCATTTCCTACATCACCTTCAATTGTTCAAACCCAAAAAACTGTTAGCCTGGTTTGCGTGGAAGTACAGAATAAGCCTGGTTAAAACAAGAGGGCAAAAGACACAGCTCTGGATGGTTTGCACATTGGGCCTCTGAAGGGGAATGGTAAATGAACTAAGGCTAAACCCTTGTTCCATTGTGGTTTCTCTAAGATATGTGAGACCAAACTTTGTTCTTTTGACAATTACACAGTTTGCACCCTCAGCCTGTCAAAGAGAAGTTAAAAAGTGAAACTCCTGTTCCTTAGTGGCATTCCAGCAACGCCAGTGCTCCCTGTTGGCTTTGCAGGACTGGAGCCATAATGTTCCACTGCATTTCTAGATGATTTGTGTTGATTGCGCAGTTTACCAGCTGCTCATATTCTACAGAAGCTGCACTTCTGTAACAGAGTTATCTGCAGATAACACTTAACATGATAACATTGTATTGTTCTTTGAGCTCTTTCAGATACAAAGAAATCTATCACTTTTTTTTTTTAATTTTGCAGATTCAAGAAAATGAATATATTAAAATTGAGAATGCTGAAAACAGCAGCAAGCTAACAATATCATCAACAAAGCAGGAACACTGTGGATGTTACACCCTGGTTGTAGAAAACAAACTTGGCAGCAGACAAGCACAAGTCAACCTTACAGTCGTTGGTAAGTCCATAATAATATTTTACATATATACTTATTCTTCAGACATCAGCCTACATTTGCATTTTATATAATTATATGCAACAGGTTAAATAAAATAATTGGTTAAGAAGACTGAAATAAAAAGCTAGTATTTCAAAAAATGGACAGTGGCATTCTAATAAGGACTATAAGCAAGATCAGCAGGGCTGTACTGTGTTTATTTGGAAAAAATACCAATTCCATGGTGATGAAGGTATAAAAGACATAAAATAGCTCATGCTTAAAAAAAAGTCCCCCCCACAAGATAAAAAAAGCTCATGTCTCCATTTTAAATTCCTACCAAGGTCTACTGTTTCACTGTGACAGAAAGCAGTGAATAAAGAAACTCTGTTTTGAATAAGGAGCCCTTCATATGTGGGTTTTTACACAGGTATCTTAAAGTTTCCAATAGCCTTGTCAGGTGACACTCCCAGGCCATCAGGTTTGTTGTAGGAGGCTGTGGACAGCTGCACAGAAGTGTAGACTGGTAGACAGTTGCAGTATATTTGCAGATAAAACTGCAGCCTAGTGAGGATCAGCCAAAATCTAGAGCTGTGACATCTAGCTCTGAAAGGGTTAATTGAACCCTCCTTGGTGTGGATGCACAGCAAAGAGTTTCCAGGGAAATCCAGGGAAGTTCTACAAGCTAAGATGCGATTTGGCTAAAACATTAGTCTGTGGGATGGATCTGTTTCTGGGCTCTGTACCTGTGCCCTGCAGAGGGGTTATCCCAAAAGGTGGTGCCCTGACAGCCACAAGGGTGGGAGCAAGGCAAGAAACATGGATATGAGGCCAGAGATGAATATCTGACTCCGATGAAATCAATGGCAAAATACCTTCAACCCAAGTTGGACTGGAGATTCACTCCAGCAATCCAGGGAATACCATACAAAGTTTAATGAGTAGAATCACAGTTTCAGGTACAATATCCAGTAAAGCAGACTGAATGTGCCTCAATTGCATGCTGCTCTACATCTTGTCAATAGAGGCTTCTGAATTATTTAAATGAATTCCTTTCATCCAGTCTGTGGCTTTCATTGCAGTTAAAAGATAACTGAATGCATGAGTAAAAATATCAAGTAGATTCCAGCAACGTGCCAGAGAATTCAATAACAGAAGAAAATAGAATCAGTATTTTTCCCATGATGCATAGATAAATTGTACTACCCCTTCCAACAGTGGGTTGTACAGGTCAGAAGTATAGCTAGGTTAAAAATGAACACCATTGGTCCTTGAATAATCATATACATTGGTCTGGGTACAGTTTTGGCTGCAAAATCCCAACACAGCTGATTAGCAGCTAGAAGAATGGCAGGAGATTACTTGCTCCTTACATTTCCCTCCTTTTCACTCTTTCCTAGGCAACTGCTGCAGGCAGCTAATTGTAGCAGGTTATTGGGTAAGATGGATTTTTTTTAGCTGCACAAGGCCGACAATTCCTATTATCTTGTTACTGTGTGAGCCTTGACTCATTATTATATAAGTCACTGTTTCATATCCTTTGGAGTTAACTGGTTTGAAAGTCTTCGAATTCTATAACCTTATAAAGCTACATCTCAGTCTCCTGCTTTGCTCTTCCCTAAGAAATGTGCCAGAGAACCGTGGGATTCCCAGAGATGCTTTTGAGAGAGCTGGGTGAAGAATCCTTACAATGTGCAGGAGTTTGCCATGTGTTTTGGCTGATGACAAGCTCTCTGTTTCCAGCTAAAAAGAATAAATTCCATCTTGTAAAATTGCCAAGCTCTTCAGTGAGACATCTCACTGATGTCAGCACTGCCGAAGGCACGACAAGGCCTCACAACACCTAGTTTGCTACACATGCATTTTTAGGCCAGATTCTTCCATCTGGGCACCCAAAACTGTAGGAAGAGGGAGCAAAAATGTCTTCCTTCTAGGAAGGGGGTTAGAATCTCACTAGTGAGATAAAATCCTTCACACTGTTTGCACCTTTAACGATGTCAAATATTCACTGAAGTTGGAAGGTACTTTTCTCTAAAGCCTGTCAGTCAAAACAGGGAAGACATGTTTCTCTAAATATGCAAAACCTAAGACTTCTGAGTCTGCCAAAGCTCATCCTTAGTCCTGAATTCCTGCCTGTCCATTCTCTCTGCTCCATCCCAAGTACTGGGAAGAAACTTGCCCTCCCTGCCCTGACCCCACTTTCATAAGAAGCATTTGTGGAGAAAGTCCTGGTGCTAGAGATCAGCTGTTTGCCTCAGCTCTTTAGAGTAAGGCTCTAAACTCTGTGTGAGCTGCCTGCCTGTAAGTTTACCAAGAAAAGGCACATCCATGTGTATGTTGTGTGCTCAAAATGCTGCTGCCTGATCACACTCCACAGCCGAGCCTTGAATGCATTGAAACTACATGGAAACTACAAATACAGAACAATTGCTTTCTGGAGGAGTGTGCCTGAGCAGACCCAGACCTGTGTTTCTCAAAGGGCTAGCTAACAGGCTTGGCTGTTCTGAATTTCAGCAAATCAAAGACATCTGTTAAAATATAAAATGAAATAAATATGGAAATAAAGATGTATTTATTTTGTTATTACCTCTTACAACCATGTAGGTTGCAAAGTCTTCATGCTGATGGGCAAGTTTCTGATGTGAAAGACTCCAATAAACATTTCTCAAATTAAATTTGGACTGTAACACATGTCAAGGAGCAGGTTTCCCAGAAAAGTTGTGCAGTCTCCATCCCTGGAGGTATTCAAGTTCAGACTGGATAAGCATCTGAACAATCTGGTCTGACCTTATTGCTTAACCCTCTTTGAACAGAAGGTCTAAAGACCTTCCTGAGGATATTTAAGACCATCCTGGATCTTGGGTTTATACTTGCAGTTGTCAAAGACCTTTCTTCACCAAAAAAAATAACATTGACTTAACCTCCAATCAGAGGACAAAGGATTGAGCTTATCTGTGAGGATTCAAATCAGAAATGATCCTGCTATGATTTAAACCCTGAGTCCTAGATTGTAAACTCTATCTGGGTACAATTTGTAGAAATTATTTTTAATAATGACATTTAGGGAAACAAAGATACCCTGCATTCCTTTGAATTCAGCTGCCAAAGTCTTAAATTTAACTGTCAGACTCAGGCTTCAACTACAATCTTAATTGAACTGTGCAAGGGTTCTGACACTTAAAGCGTTTGAATAGTTTTATTTGATGCAGTTTGGGCCATGGAAAGGATGCCCTTTAAAGAACCCCAACTTTATTCTAAGGGGGTTTTTTTCCTTTAATGAATATCAATGAACAAAATGTCCATCACACTCAGCTTCCAGTGTGAGCTGTGTGCAGTCCACACAGCAGATGCACTGATAAGTAAACAAGTCAGAGGAGACTTTTTAAATAATGGTGTGGTGCTGAGCACACAGCACTCAGCTACAAGGACTGAGCATTGTGATTCATTGCATAACTTTGTACAAGCACAAATAATATCAGGAGACCTGCGAGTCTGTGAGACATCCAAGTTAAGTAGTATCTTCTTTCAAAGGGTCGACTGGTCCCAAAATGTCCATGTTGAGCTCTTCTCTATTGTTATGATGAGCTCTCTTGAACAAGCAATTTCCTTAGCTGACTGATCTCTCTAGGGAGATCTTGTAACATGTTTCTGCTCCACAACTGAAACAGCCTGATGTGAGATCGAGCTAATGATTTATAGCAGACAGTGTGTCAGACTGAAGCGGACTTGTGTTGCCAAAGCTGTTAAATGAGCCAACAATGAGCTTAGTGTAAGATATGACTGATTTAGGCAAGGTAGAGCCCTCACTTTACAGTGATAGAAAGGAATATTCATTCCTTTCATGCCATTTATTGGATGTATATTGATATATTTATCAAATTTATGATTCTGAACATTTTAGCTGTGTGATAGACCCAGGTCTGTAACCACCTTTGAAAAGGGAGCTTGGTTTTCATACTGGCTCAAGCTGGATACAATGACAAAGAGTCAGAAGAATAACACAGTATTCAACAAGGGTATCTGGCACTAGAGAAATAATCTGTTCTGCAGCTATGCCACAAGCTTGCTTCATGCTTTTGGGCACATTGCTTCATGTTTCCATGCCTACTATGCAGGGGCTTTCTGATGATCGATGTTTGGTGAATAATTTGGATATTAGCGCTGTCTTTTACTTTTTTAAAGATAGAAGTAGAAACACATGTACTACCTACCTGGGGGCTTTTGATCAACCTTGTTTGTCTTTCATAAATCCTTTGGGATTTGTATTGTTCCTGGTGTGGTATTTTGTGTGTATATATGTATATCTATATATGTATTATACACACACATATTAAGTATCATGGTGATTAGTAAGCTCTACGGTAGATATATGCAAAAGGAGAGCAATGTCATTAGACCCTGAGAGGCCTAAAGTTAAAAGTTATGGTGTTTTATTACTCTCAGCATTGGTGCACGCACTGTGTTTTGTAGCCATCTCCACTGTTGGAAAGTGATAAACCACGTACTCAGGGACAGACACACACACACGCATATATATAAGCATGTTGCACACAGGCATGCAAGTAATATAACATGAATTCACTGATACTTGCTCCTCTGCTCCATTCCATACTTGACTTGGGATGGGGAAGTTACTTTCTGTGAGGAAGGTGTTACTTCCATGCCTTTAGCAGAATCTGTGTGAGCACAGTCTTTCCAAGCACAAATGAGAAAATACAAGTTTAGTTGAGAACAAGGTCTGATCATCACTAATTCCAATAGTCATTGAATCTAATGGTAGGATTATTAATTGCTGCTATGAAGGGCTTGGTTCTGGTTCCACAAGCCACATGTGTGCAAGTTATATTAGCATTTGGTTTTTGCCCCAAAACTCTTTCACAAGGAAAAGTGGTAGCAAAACCAGCAGCAGCACACAGTGACCCTTCCAGCATTGTGAATGCACTGTGTGAGATCCTGAGAAATCTGGCTCAGTGCTCACCACTCAGACAGAGAGGACCCAGTGGTCAAGGTTCTGTGTTCCCTCTCTGGAAAAGTAAGTGCAGACATCTGGGAAGCAGACAGTGGAGCGAGACATCCATAGACATTTTGACACAGAATGTTGCAGCTCAGAAGTGCAAATATGAATGATTCTGAAGTTCTTCTTTTGAGAAGGATCAGATTATATCTTGCAGTATCCATGTGATTCCCTGTTTAGAGTCAGGTCAAGAATGCAGTGAATTTCCTAAGAATATGTGGGTGGACTCGCTCTGTAACCTTTAACCTTTCAAATTCCTCTGGATTGCTGGACTATTTTTGTCACTGGTTTTATGGTTAAAGGGCAACTACACTGGTGGTTAAGGAAGAGATGTCTTATGTTGCTGCTGTTGTAGTTCAAGAGTATAGTAACTTCCACTGTCAGCCTCCCACTAATGCATAGTGGCAAAACTCTGCAGCTGTACCAAAACTAAATTTTCACAGAAAGATAAAAATGTGTAGAGGAAAACCAGTTTACAGTGCTCTGTGCATCAGTGCTGGTACACTAATCCAGGTTTATCCCTTGAATGGCCATCTAATTTCAACGTCATTTCTGTTAGGAGAAATTTCAGTAGAACTCTGTGTGTAGTTGCTTTTTCCTGATATATACCTTCAGGTTTTTTGAGGAAGAAAATAAACATCTTGACAATCACAACAAAAATCCTGTATTTTACCTGCTGTTGAATCCTAGGGATATCTCAGTTACTCAAAAATGATTAATCACAACTCCTACATGCAAACATGGGGTTCCTAGGACCCAAACTCACTCCAGTGAAGACTAATCCACTGGTAGTCCTACTAGGGAAGCTCCTAACGTTTATTCTGCCTTTCAGTGGGCAGGTTTGGGAGCTCTAATTCAATCAGTTATCAAAGCAGATACCTAACATGTAGCACATGAGTAATCTGAACAGCTTGTTGATTCAGGCTCAGGAGCAGATGGTTTAGAAAAAGGCTCCTGAGAATGCATTATATATTTGTTTGTTCCATTAGGCCTGTGGCAGAAGGAGATGTTCTTGTGCTGAGGGCATTTGCGTGGGAGTGGTGAGCTCTGGTTTCATTCCCAGCTCCATTCTCCTGTGTGTCCTTGGGCAAGGTCATTTTACACTTTCATGCCTCTGTTACCCCAATAGCACAAAATGATGGTCTGGGCCACCAGTATTTGTGAGCTACTTTATCCACAGGTCTCAAAAGGGCAGTTTTTAAATAACTTAGTTTTATGTCTGAGTTGTCAGGAGGAGCAATGTGGTGAGAGCGTTCTGCACTGTATTTTACAGGGGAGGTGTAAATTTCAAACTCTGGGCTAACAAAACTTTCCTATGGGGTCTTTGCCTCTGCTGGGGAGGCTGTTTCATTAGAAGAAAACTCATATTCATTTCAGTTTCTCTTGAGTTGTTTTGCAGGAGAATGCAGGCATTTTCTAGTTTAACTTTATCCTAAACCTATAGTACACTAACATAGAGATTGTACATTTGTTACAGGGTGGTAAGGTGTAATAATATCTCTACTTGTAGCCCTCCTCTCCCCTGGAAAAAGAGCTGCAGGGTGTAGTTTTCCAAGCAAAGCAGCGAGGTCTGCCATGACCCTGAGCCCTGTCAGCAATAGTGCCGAGTTCAGTTATGACCTTTTATGGTTTCGCTTTTCTCCTGCTGGTGGATTTCAAATGAGAGCTTTGCCAGTGCTGTCAGCATGGACAGTGTTCAACTGGCTTTTGCAGCATATTAAATACCTTCCCTGGCTAAACAGCTTGTGGAATGGAATTAAATTGTTTCTTTCTGTCTGTTCTTTATCTGGCAGACAAATATCACAATAGCTAATAATAGTATTATACAGTAATATGATAACTGGATTTAGAAAGAAAACAAACCAATTTTGAGAACAGATAAAACTACTTCAGAGACACTGCTTCAGTGCTGTCTCTGTTCATAAAAGAAAGGAAAAAAAAAACTTTTCAGAGGCTGTGGCTATACTGTTCTCAGTTTTCAGAGGCTTTCTGCTGGAACAACATCTCTGCTTAAGAGCCAGGGCCGTGCGAGCTCTTAATGCGCAGCAAACTCTATCGCCTCGCCTTGGCTCAGCCTGACCCTCACAGCAAGTAGCAGAACAATTTCCATTTCCCTGTACTCAGTTAGATAAGGAGATTGTTGCCTTTTTTGGTCTCTTGGAATGGTTCTTGTGTTCTGAGGGCTCTGTAAACTGAGCCACGTGGAGAAGGCAGTGAGGTCTAGATAGCACAGCTTCATGTTATGTGGGTGTCCTGGATGAGCTGTGGGTTAAGACTTCTATGCAGAAAGAGAGAAAGTCCCTTTCCTTATGTGAAGGAGTTTTCACAGAATCACAGAATATTCTGAGTTGGAAGAGACCCCAAGGATCATCGAGTCCAACTCTTAAGTGAATGGCCTGTACAGGGATTGAACCCACAACCGTGGTGTTATTGGCACCATGCTCTAACCAATACACCACTGGAAAAAAAGGCAATGACATCAAGTTAAATTTGTCTGATAAATAGCAATGATTTAAAGGCTGAGCATGCTTATGCTTTATGTTTCTCAGAGTGCACAAATAAAATTAATTAAAGTTTAGTTCAGGCTGTGTATCAAAACCTGTTTACCAAAATATTTCTGAGAATTTATCTGAGGAAGAAGTGCAGCTGAATTCAGTGTGAGAGTAAATAACAAGTGTGTGTTTCAGTGCTGGTATGGTCTTTAAAGTGGCTTACACATTTCAGGTGAGGCCAGCTCATGACATTATCATTTGCCCTAAGGAACACAAGCCACAAAGAATAAACTGGAATCTGACATCCTTGCTCTTGCGGTAGTGGTAATTTACACCTCCCTTTGAGGTGCAGGGGTTTTTGATCTGTGTCTGGTTTGCTGGAGCACAAAGGGCTACAAAGCAGTAGAGCCCTCCTTCACATCACCTCTAGTCCCTCTTACTCCTCTCTGCTTGGTTTATGTCTTACAGCACACAGGAGTCACTCCTGCTGCTTCCTCTGTGCTGCAGTGACTTAATGCAGTCTCTGTACTGCTGTGCAAACAGTCCCTGAGTCAGGTTTGGAGGCCAAATTAGCTGCTTATCCAGCTCCTTTCCCTGCCACAAAGCTTTGGAAGCCAGCTTGAGGCAACCCTATTGATATTGCTAGAAAGATTTACGTGCAAAGGCATTGGAGTTTGTAGGATTCTGACCAGGTTCAACAGGACTGTGTGGATACAGCCATTCTGACCATGAAAATCTAGAATGTCATAAGTCTTGACTTAGGGCTTATGTATGTGCTGTAAGTTAGCCAAGGCTGGAGTACCCCTAGGTTCATATAGTGAAGATACCTTGTGGTGGCTTTCTTTTGTTGCATGTAACAGTGAAATTGAAGTTAGAGCTCAATATTTTAAATTAGTTCCTTCTTCTATAGAAATGTGCACAAGTGCACTTTTGGATGCTATCCCTTCCTTCTAGTTCACATATTGGATTGTAGCTATGGTTTGGTCCAGAACAGGAAAAACAAAATTGTGGTCCAATAAAGCCAATGTGGTCCAATAAAGCCCTCAAAATGTTTTTTTAAGTGTGAAATATGACTGTGCGTGTCAGAGGCTGCATACAACATGCAGTGGAATATTGGAGACAGGCAGCTCAGGGACATTAATGGCATAGTAAACACTAAAACTGAAGGACAAAACAGAGAACTGTGCTTGTCTTCCACACCCCTCCTTAACCCATGGGATATTTTTATTGGAAGCAGTTAATTGTGCTGATAGAGATTTCATATTCCAGAAGGGAATGTAGTTTGGCAAAATATTCTAGCTTTCAATACAGACAGATGAATACAGGGTAACCTTTAAAATCCCCATAGAATAAACTGTTGAGAAACAAAACCGACACATGGAGAGACCATCTGCAGATTCTCTGAATGTGCAGAGCTGTAGAATACCATCCAGTCTGATATCAAATCATTTTTAAGCATGGTAAAATGGTACGTATACATCTGTCATATTAAAAAAGAGCAAAGATTAGGCTTTCATTCCTGTTTATGATCTCCCATAGCAGCTACTACAGTATTTATACACTGAACAGATCTGCAAGCAGCAGCACATGATAGACTTCAAACAGAAACGTGCCTCTTTCTGGCTCAATAGAGTCCAGCCAAGATTGCAGGTTTTCATTTCTGCCTATTGGGGAAAATGCGTTAGGAATGTAGAAATATTCCCAAGTGGCAAAGGAAATGCTACATGGCTTTAGACTAGCAGATACTAGCTAACATTTCCTTTGCCACTGATGTCCCCTTGGCCATGAGTGTTTTCTCTGCAGTGCTCACATACCTAAGCCCTGCTTCTGTAAACCATGCTGGCCAAAGGGATTGCAGTTGTCTAGGTGAGTCATGGAAGGAGAGCTCACTGAGGAAACTGAGGCCTAGACAACTGATAAATCATGCCCAGAGTTTCATTTGGAAACAGAAGTGTGTTGAAAGTCAGCAATGAGAGAGTGTAGTTTCATGTCCTGCACAGGAAGCAGGACCGTGCTCTGCAAATACTGAAACATAGGCACATTTTCTTCATAGAAATTCAGTGCACAGCGGTAAAGCAATCTAACACTTTATTTTTAAAGAGACACATCCACCCATGTTTGGCTGCATGCATAGCAGATGTCAGAGAATCTGCACTGCTTTGACAGACCTCAACAGATGGACTACCGGCTTGGCTTTTTCTTCAAAGTATTTCCCTCCTGCTATCAGCAACTGTTCTGTTCTGTTTGGATTTAGGATAAATCGGCTGTTACTTATTCAAGTTCTGCTATCTGCATTTTGAGATGATGCAGTGATGGTTGCATAGGAGGAAAACAAGACACAGAGCTGAATATTCTTCTTCTGTAAAGATTTTGAAAAGGACAGAAAATCATTCCCAGCAAGGTGTGCGTGGATAATAAGTTGTAGTGAAAAGAAGATGCTGTTGCCACTGTCTGACTAAAATCATACAATCCATGTGTGCCATGCCAGCAGCTCTCTGCTGGGTGCTGTGGGTATGGTACAAAGGTGCTGATACTCTAAATGGTGTGAGCACTGAATCCTCACTTTTTGCAGCTTCAGGGAGGCTTGGACGGGATCAGTACAGGGAAGAGGGGTGCTGCTGTTTGGGCACCAGGAGATCAAGATTCAGTTCTCATCTTTGCTGCAATCTCTCTTTCTAATCTTAAACAAAATCATGTAACTCCTCTGTGATTCATTTCATTATATATCTACTCTATAAATTCATGCTTGCTAATAGCCCCTTCCATTCTGCCAGAAAATGAGGTGAGTAAAATGTGACCACTAAGCAGGACAATAAGCTATTCCAGAGGTTAGGGACATCTGGTCTCTGATGTGTGTTTAACAAGAGATGTACTGTATAATGATGACTCCTAGTGGAATGGTGTTTTAAGTGTTGCCAAAATGAATAAAGATAATCTTGATTCTGGCAGTCACTTTTTCTTCCACCTGAGCATTCTCATACTGAATAGAGTGGCAAAGTTGCTGTCCACCTCCCTTCCTCCCTCTCAGTCTTTTCCCTCATACTTGAAAATTTCTATTTATGTATCTTCTAATATGTTTAAGTTGTGTATTGAGATGTATTTCTCATCACAACTGAACTAAAAATTTTTTTCAGGGAAGTAACTGGGCAATGAAACTTGTACTCTTCCAAATAGTGAACTGATGCTTAACTATCTTGATCAGATTAGACTGTCCTAATTTTCCTCTCTGTGAGTTAAACCACAGCAGTCAGAGGAGAGGTTCCTCTGACCAAGAACCAAAGGCATGTTTCTGACAAATTTTGGCTAGTTCTGTCAGCTCAGTAATTTTCCTAGGAATGATAATTTGAGTATAGAGGGATATAGTCTGTCATAGTAAGGCTTTGATCAAAGTCTGCCACAGCTTTCCCCAGCGTTTGGATGTTTTTATTGCCGAGAAAGTGGCGGTATTTTTTGCCTGCTTTGTCAGCTCTGCCTTTCCTACAGAAAAAGTGATAATGTCCATTAGCAGTTTGAACAAGCAAAATGGAACAGGATTTTATCCATGTCCATGTCCAGTGTAGCCACTATTTGTAGCATCTTACACTTTCTATCATTTTTATTTTCATCTCCTCTCATTTATCCCATCCGTTGATTTCTCTTTCAACCTTTGGCCACTAGTTCATCCAGATCAACATCATCATTATTTTGTAGGTTTTGCTAGATTATTTTTGAGAGGATTATTTCCAGAGAAGCTATTTGTTCCCTTAAAAGTCTTTTGAAGTGCTTAACTTCCACAGTTATTTTCTAGCAATTTCTTTTAAAAGTCATAATTTTTCTGTCTTAGAAGAACATTAATTTCAATAATTAATCATTAAACTAAGTCTTGAAAAAGTCATATAACTGCAAGGCTTTTGTATTTTCTCTGATGTTTGCATAGTTGGCTGCACATCTGCGTACAAGGTTCTGGTGATATTTGATCTACTCACGTAAATAAGGACTTCAGTAGCAATCCTCTAATTGAGGAAATACAGAAGTTTCTATCTTCCACTTCCTCAACCATTTCCAAAATGCATATGAGAGTCAAAAAATCTCACTATTTAAATTATATAGTCTAAGTTGAACTCCTTCTTACCAAAAAGTGCACTAGACTTCCAAAAACTGCAAATAGATGAATTTGTTCACTAAATTGTGGGCAGATAAACTTGTCACCCTTCAAGGCCTTGTTTCTATGGCAACAAACTGGTTTTAGTATTTCTGCTACCCGGGTGTATTTGCATGAGTGGCACTTTCTGAGGCTGTGAAAGGTGAGCAGTGGCCCTGAAGCGTGGAAGCAGATGAAGGGAGCTGAAGAAAATGCATCGCAGTGATGGGACTGTTATGGGGGTATTCCTCTAAGGAAGATCACCAAGGAGTGGTTTGCACTATTGTGGGAGATTGCAGGCATAGGTGGGACTGGTTTTAGTCTCCACAGTTTCTGTAAGGATAGCTGTGAAGCAGAGCAATGGAATGGAAAGAGAAGGACTGTTAGCTAGGGCCAGGAATACCCTGATGGAAATTCTGTCTCTCATCCTCACGGTGTGCTTTGCGTACGTTTTTGCAGATAAACCTGACCCACCTGCCGGAACTCCCTGTGCGTCAGACATACGGAGCTCCTCCCTCACCCTCTCATGGTACGGCTCCTCTTATGATGGTGGCAGTGCCGTGCAGTCCTACACCGTGGAGATCTGGAACTCGGTGGATAACAAATGGACAGACCTCACCACCTGCCGCAGCACCTCTTTCAACGTGCAGGACCTGCAGGCTGACCGGGAGTACAAATTCCGCGTGCGAGCTGCTAACGTGTACGGCATCAGTGAGCCCAGCCAAGAGTCTGAGCTGGTAAAAGTTGGAGAGAAACAAGAAGGTTAGTTCTTAAGAGGAAAAAAAAAATTCTAAATTCAATTGAACTCTACCTTAAGAGTCGCTTAGTGAGTCCAGACCGCTGCATACCCTCCTTCTCACGTGCCTCTGTGCGGCAAATGCTTGTGCTGGGCTGTAACTGTCCTCAGGTCCTTCACAGACTTCATTTGGCGGTCTGAGCACACCAGATCTGCATACATCCAGTGTGGAAACTTGGCTTCAGGGATCCTAAATCCCTGCCTTGTGAAAGCAAGCAATAATTCTCATTCTGGCTTGCTGGGTGAGTGCTGGCTGACAGAATTCTGCAGTTCGGTGCACAGGTAATGTGAGATGAAACCTTTCACACATGTTCCACATTCAGTCCATGCCCAGTTGGAAAATGATGATTGGTGGCTTACCTGAAATACACCAGTGGATTCATTAAGTTTATACTGGACACACCGTGAAAAAACAAGTCATAAACACTATCCCAAATTTGCTTTTGGAAATAATGAATGTGCTTGCTGCTAGCCAAGCACAGAATATGAAGCAGAAAATGAATTGGCACCTCGTAGCTATCTGTAGTTCCCATGCTTTCAATCCCAGCATGATAGTGCACCTCAGTGCCATGTCCCCTAGTACACCCAGTCTGTGAACTCAAGGCTCTCCTACTTAGCATGTTGGTTTTCCAGCATTATGGATGCCAAAAATATTTTTTAGGGTTTTTGATTACAGTTGCACGTACTTTTAAAAATATTTTTCAGTGTCTTTTACCTCTTAATTTTTATTTAAGATCTTCTCAAAAGCCTAATAGGGAGAATTGGATCATTGCAGAAATTATTCAGAAACTGGTACTAAAACTTGAAACACACAAATGTCAGCATTATTTTTCAAAACCAGAAAGTGACCACATATTTTTGTGCACACCTCCATCTACCTACTGTGCAAGCATGACTTTGACAGTCGCCTCACCAAAAAGCCCAGACCAGGAATAATGAATTTTACCATTTCTCCTGTCTTTGAGAAGTAGACTGTGTGTTGGATCTCTCCCTCCTTAGTTACACGTGCAGACCTTTGGAGCTTTAAGTGTTCCACACAACCTTTGTGAAGTTATCTTTTACTGCTAAAGCAAGACAAAGTGACAGCAAAGTGATACAGCATCACACAACTGTGTAAGCCTCTCAACAGATATTTCTAAACAAAAGTGGATCATATTTCTCTTCAAGTGCTAAACAGGATGCGTGCTGAGAAATTACTTTCCTCTATTTGCAAGATTTAAAACCAATCTAAATCAAGATGCACCTTCTCTTCAAAGCGGGGAAAATAACATTAGGAGTAGCAATAAAATTGAAAGGAAACTAGATGGTATTGGCTCTTCATAATAAAATTCCCTGTGTTTGAATGCCCTCTTTCTTTAGTTGCAGGACAAACACCTTCTAGGGTTGGAGACCTGACTCTTCTCTATGTTTTTCTAGAGCAAGAACTACCTGTACTGGACCAAAGCAAACAAACTATTTTTCTTTTTCAGACTGAGCATTTTGTTACATAGATTTAATTCAAAAGGCTAGAAAGTGTATGAGTTATTGTGAGACACATTTAAAAAAGCAACAAAAAAATTGTCTTGAGCAAAAAGAAAATGCGTTCTGTTTGCAGGAGGAGGGGGTTGTCTTTGTGCTCTCAATTCCAGGGCTTATTGATTTCAATTCTTGGTACTGCAGATAGTGTGGAGAAAGAGCAAGTCATCTAAAGAGTGATTTTTCAAGTCTGTGGTTATAACTGGTGCTTTAGTTAAAGGCAGTGGAAAATGCATGTGTTCAGCACCTGTCAAAGTCAGGACTTTAAGCTGCCATCTATGTAAACACTTAGCTGAGTAACTTGGGGTTTTCTAGGCTGCCAGGAAGTCTGATTACTGATTTTCATACTGAGGTGGCCAGCACATATTACCAATGTCAGTATGATCTTAGTGAAGAAAGGCATGGCTAAATTTTCATTTAAAGAAAACAGCTACTAAAATAAGCTTGTAAGTCACAACAGATTAAAGCACACATTGCCATGTTTGAGGAAAATTTGGTAGTGTTGACTCACTTCCGAGAAAGGTTTTAGCACAGCTACTCAGCACTTACCAAGCTCAGATATGTTCCACTTATATATTTTAGGCTTCCACTGGTGGACCAAAATGTTTCTATTCCATGGCTTCAATGCAGTGTCGCTGCAGAACCAGGCACTGACTTCTTGCCTAAGCAGTATTTGGCAGACATTACCTACTGGCAGCCTGGCTGGGAGCAGCTCCCTTACACAGCCCTTAAAAGGGGAGGAAAATGTGATGTGCTCTGTGCAGGAGTGGTTTGTAGCTGAGGAAGGTCTGAGGACAGCTACCCCGGGTGGGGAAGGCTCCCTTCCCTCCCTGCTCTTCTGGTAGATCTCTGCAAACCAGCTCGTCTGAGCAGGAATATGCAAGAGTCGCAACTCCAGAAAAAAAAGAGGAAGGCTTTAGAAACGGACTTCATCCACTTGATTGGCTTTGCTACCAGCACACAGATGCAGCATTTTGTGTAGGATGTGAAAGGGTGATGCCTCAGACCAGCTATCTGCTCACCCTGCACCCTTTATTTCTGTTTTCTTCTCATCCTCTGCATCTACCTCTGTGCTCTAAAGCACCTAACGGCGCCCAGAGTACTGCATTAATGTTTCATAACACAAATCTGTTGACACAGCAGGGATAAATCCCTTGGTTAGGCTTGCACTCCATGATTGCGAAGTGCAGCTTCAGCAGCTACAGGGAGAATTGAACAGGTCACTGTGCAACAAACAGCCTTTGCAGTTTCTCAAATTACTGGTCACAGCCACAGGTCTTAGGAGCAAGCCCAAGCAGTTTAAGTAATGTATAACAGCATTCCAGCTATAGCCCCTTTCCCCTCATACCTGCAGGCAAAAAGCAGTGCTACTGGCAGTTCATGTATATGAAAATTAGAAATGAAAATCAGGACACTCGGGCCAGTTTTTACTCTGACTTGGGTCACTGGGTTCACCTGTCTTTGAGTCTGCCTGCAGAACTGAGGCTCCTTTTGGACCTCGGTGATTACAAAATTCAGCCATGCTCAGGGGAATTCATGCTGTTCAAATTTTCTCAATATCTTGAGTCTGAAAAGTTCATCTGGATGCTTCGCAGAGAATCTTTTCATGTACAAACTTGTTTAACATTTGGCTTCACAATCCAAAAAAGGCACATCAAAGCCAAGAAAAAATTGTCATTGAACAAGAAGTGTTATTGATTTTAATATTTTTAATTTATTTGCTTATTCCCTGAGGCATTCCTAAAGGCATTTCTTAGACGACTTTGAACTGATGCAGTATGCTGATGTTTCTAGTAGGCAGGTATAATTGACAAGTACTGCAAACCACAGCAACTTGATTTATTCAGAAATGGTGACTAGATTGTGACTGGATAGTCAATAGTGATGAAGAAGGGGTGATGCACAAACTCCCTGACTGCTTTTTGCTGCTTTGCCATAGGGTCTGTCCGTTGTTCACATCACTGTGAATAATTTGACTATCTTATGTAAGTACCATATCCCATATAAAAATTTATTCTTGTCTTTTTATTTTCATCACAGAACCTAAAGAGGATGAAGCAGAGCTATCTGACGATGGTAAGAAGTACATGTTTTAAACAGGACAAATGCAAATCTGTGTTCTTCATTCACATTTTCTGGAGTTTTTTAATCATGGTCCTTAACACTTACTTGCAGAGGGGAAAGAAACAGAGGTCGAATATCGGACGGTTACAATCAACACTGAACAGAAGGTGTCAGATGTCTATAACATTGAAGAAAGACTGGGATCGTAAGTACTGGACTGTGCTTTTGAAGACACACAGTTTTCAAGGCTACCAGCCTGATATAAAGATCATGTGCATTTATTCTTTGACTATCTTGCACTTTCAACATCGCAGTTGGGTTCCTTTGTTGCGGTAAAAATAGATTCTAACATATGTTGGCCTCCATTCCATAAAGATCCTTTGCTCCTATTAGCTGATAATTTTAAATAGGCACTACATGTATTTCTGGCAAGGAAAACAGAGCCCACAAATGAATAAAGCTAGAGGATTCATTCATATTTCAGTGTCCTAAAAGTATCTGAAAAAAAAGGTACACATTGTGTACTTGCATTTCCATTACATCCATTAGTGGTAATAAGATTATCCTGCCCACGGGCTGGAATCTCTGTTGACAGCGGCCCTAATCCCAAGAGCATTAATGCTATTGCTGAGAGGAGGTCAGTGATTAGTCTGGCTGTGTTTCTCAGGGCCCCAGCTCATGGTGGTGTGAACTGCAGGCCATGATAATCTTTCAGTGATCGGTGCTGAAGGCCAGGGGATCCTGTGTGCTGCCAATAACAAATCCTGAGAAGTGTAACACAGAGGTAGAATTGTACATTACAGCAATGGGAAACAATAGTACTGAAGCCCTGAGCATTCAGATTCTGATTTCACCTACATCCTGTACCTGAGATGTGCCATCTGCTGCCCTTTCAGAGGTGTATGACCTACAGAAAACTGTGTGCAGAAAGACCTGAATTAAAGCCGGGTAGGAGTCCCAGTTTTTGAACCCTCCTATATAAGACTTGTTAACTGGAATGGCAGAATATCTCTAAACATGGTATTCATTCAAAAGTTCTTGTAGATTGCTCTGCACAAAATCAGTATAGAATAATACTTGATATTAAGACATTTTTTATTTCAGAATGGAATGGTTGTGCTGGAATATTTAGTAGACTGTTGTGCTGGAATATTTAATAAATTGTTGCTATTTGTGGTGGCCCATATATTGCAAAAACATTTTATTGAAATAATTATATATTTTCAGGGGAAAATTTGGACAAGTCTTCAGGCTTGTTGAAAAGAAGACTGGAAAAGTTTGGGCAGGAAAATTTTTCAAAGCATATTCTGCTAAGGAAAAAGAAAACATAAGGGATGAAATCAGCATCATGAACTGCCTACACCATCCAAAACTTGTCCAATGTGTAGATGCCTTTGAAGAAAAAGCCAACATCGTTATGGTTTTGGAAATGTAAGTATAAAGCAGAGCACACTAACAAAGTTAATAATATTGAAAAATATTGTGTGTACAAAAGTAGCAACTTATAGACACAGGACTGTCAAATGCTTCAGGATTTGCAGGGCCTGGATGGTTTTCAGCTCTTACAAGTTTTTCCGGTTATTTATCCAGCTTGTTTAAACTATGTAAGTGAATCTGTGTTAATCTTTTAAAAATCTGTCAAAATGTGCTACAGTTTTTATTGTCTTGTTTTCTTGTTTCTTAAAGTACATGTGGTGGGATTTTGCAGCTTAATCTTATTGCCCACTTGGGAGAGGTGAGAACAAAGTTAGCCACATTTTGGACTTTCAATGAGAACCAAAAATGTGTTTAAGGAGGAGTTTTTTATGTGTTTTTTATTTAAGGCAGTTCTAAACGTGTTGAACAGACTTCACAAACAATAAAGGCCAATATGACCAATGTCTGCATCATCTGTAATGCACCTGCTTAGTGTGAATCCCATACTTGTGGCAGTACCAGCTGGAAAGTAAATTAAATCCTGATCTGTGCTGATATTTTTCCCAAAAAGTTACTTTAGTTACAGTTCTGCTGCCACATCGACTTCATGTGCTCTCTGATGCAAGGAGAAGCAGTTCTCTTGCTGGCTGGAAGTTCTAAGTAAGATATAAATTGTTTGAGGCAAAAGAGACTATATGTCTATTTTGCTCGCTTGGCACTTGCTTAGATCATGTGCAAAGTACTACTTCACTGGCATATTTCAGAGACTGGATTTTACAGCCCTGGAACTTACGTGCAGGAAGGTGTTTTTAAATTGAGCAGTTGAGCAAACTGACGATGGTAAGGGAAGGGAACCCTACTAAGCTTGGAACTGAGAGCTGGCAGACCTAATGGAAAACAGGGAGATGTATAAAGAGTCTGGAATAGCATATGGCTGTACACTCCATTAGTTCCCCTCTGGCAGCAAAGGGCTTTTACTCTTTAAAAATATAGACAACTGCAATCAAATTTAAAGTAGTTTTGTTTCCCAGTCTCAGTAGGATGTGGGTTTAGTTTGGGGTGGCCACCTTTTCTCGTTTTTGAGCTCTCCCCCCCAACATTTCCATTGTGTCAAGCAGCAGCAGAGCAGGTTTGGGCAGTGAGATGCTCATGTGACACCTGTGTCAGGTGACTTGGTAGCCTCTCTACTGTCATGTTATCCAGCTGACACTATCCCAGCCCAGCAACTGTACCTGTATTGATGAAGAGCCTCCAAGGGATCATTTCTACTGTAATATTTCTTTGTATTCAAAGAAGTTATGGGAAATACCTTTAAAATTCTTACTATCCAAACTGTTTGTTTTATTTCCATCACAGTTTAAATGCATGGGTTTCAAATAACTCAGGCTCACCTGCTATCAGTTTCCGTTAAATCAGATTTTAGCAGTGACTGGAATTTAGGAGCTCCTCTTCTACTCAAATTGATGAGAAACACCCTTAGATTTTTCTTCCTGATATTTATTCTAAATTGTTCATTTTAATTTGATCCCCATATGTTTCCTAGAACCTTTTAAACTTCATACTCTCTGCTTTTAATATTTCTCATTACACTATTTTATATGGTTTGATTTTATATTCAAAATAAAATCCATTTTTTTTATTATTACTTTTAAATTAAACACTGTAATGATGTGCTCTTTCCTGGAAACCTTTCCATCTAACATTTACTGGAAGTCAGTGGCAAATCTCAGGCATTTCCTTTTCAAATATAGGAACATATTGGTTCCACCATAAGCATCTCAGTAGAAAAAATAAATCTGAAAATAGTAGCATGTTGTCAGTGTAATTCAGCACTGGGAGATAAGTTCCTAAAAGTTTTATATACTTCAGATAGTCAGTAAATTTTTACATAGATCAGAAGGAGATTATTGTATTGCAAATTAAGATTATTGGAGCAAAATCTCAGCACTTAATTCTATCATTTGATGTGATTTAAGCTGGTACAAGTTACTTGGGTTTTCTCTTTTTTCCTAAGGTAGATTTTTAAAAATGCAGTTGAGTATTTGCCTGGGCAACTCTAAGGTAGATTCTTCTCACTGTTCCTACTGGACCAAAACCTTAGATGTGTATTCTGTGATTCCATAGACATGAATATTTTCCTATATGACTCATGTAGAGAAGACTGAAAAGAGGAGAACCCATAAAAAATAGAGATTTAGATTCTGAACTAGTTGGACTGTTTGAACAAAGCTGACTTCTCCTCCTGTGTATGTGCAGAACCTCATCCACACTGGTTTTATTCAGCTTCCTGGCAAAAACTGGCAAAAATTAAATTGGATTTGGCTTCTGATATAAATGCAACAATATTCATCCCATAAATGCATTGTAGTTTAATCTACCATTGCTACCAGAGTGTTGAGAGCTCCCATGGTAAAAACAGCAGGCAGATGTATTAACAGTAGTTCATCTACAAAAATATGCTAAAAAGTGGTGCTTGAGACAATGGTACAATTTCTGAAAACTTTTCCCTTTAGGGATCTGAAAAGGATGGCACTTTTATAGTACAAGTAAGTCGTTGCTATCTGCGTTAAACAGTCAAAAACAACTGGTACATTTTAGTATGAGGATGATTATCATTTGGATTTGCAGATATAAACATTTTGCCTGCAGATGTTTTCATAAACACCCATACTGGTTAATGTCTTAGCAAAGCAAAAACAAACTAGATCCCCTGAATGTTTATTCAACAGGTCTGCCAATACTATTGCTTTATGTTACAAATGTGCTCTAATCCAACATAACCTCTCAGTTTGTCAAGCATATGCTCTTCTTACTATTTTCATATTCATAGGAAACCGCAATAGCATTTCTAATTACGTATTTCCTGAAATCTTATAGCCAAAGCAAGAAATGCATCCAGAACTTCAGATGTTTCAAATTCAGTTTGGTACATGAGGGATATAATAATGTATCTGGCAACCTGAAAACATGGCAAGGCCACTTTTCAGTTGTGTGTTTTCTTCCTGTAACTGAAATGTGCAATTGCATTTGGCAATAAGCATGAACGCTGCAAAATATTAAACCATATAAAAACCAGGGTGTGTTTAATTTCTAAAAGCAAAGCTGCTCTTCACTATGCACTCCTTTCTTTATGGGTCATTCACCCACAGCATAAGAAAAAAGTATTTCCCATCTTTGGATGCAAGCAAATAAACCAGTTGAGTGATACTCAGAATTTAAAAAAAACCCAACAACGAAAACCCAAAACACAAAAACCACAAACAAACAAAACAAAACACAAAACAAAACAAACCACCAGAACCAACAAGTCACAACTTAAATTATGCTTCATTAAATCTAGGTTAAAAATGTCCCACTTCAGTTGCATGAACAGTTCAATCCAGGAGATGCTACCCTGGAAAGATCAATTATTTCACATCTTAAATTAGCATAAAAATGGAATTGACCTACAAGGAGTGTGATGAGGGCTCAGCTAAAAATACCAGTACTGAAAGTGATATGGGTTATATCCTTCTCCTGTCATAGCTAAGGAGGAAATTCCCTCTGAGCTCACTTGGGTCAGTGATTTACCCTTTGAGCTTTGCATTCTTATTAACCATATTGTTGGAATTCTTCCTTCCTCAGCCTCTGTCACTCTCAGTCTCTCTTTTTTCTGAATTTTTGCTCATCTGCTTGAAGTTTTGTCCTCTTTCCCTGGGACCCATTCCATGTATTTATTTCTAGATTACGTTGTCTACATTTGTGCACTGATGGATGGTAGGAGGGAAGGAAGAAGTGGGAAATGTGTGCTCGGAGTCAGGAGCAGTGTTACGAACATGTGTCAGCAGGGTGGCAATCACAGAGCACACACTTCACTGTCAGCTCCACCCAGTCTGGAGGCAGGATGTAAATCCCTCCTACCTGGAAATCAGTCGGTGTTTCACAGTTCTCACCTGCGACAGAGATTCAGAATGGAAAACATCTATTGATTTATACCACACACAAGGGGCGATTTTTCCCACATTTTCCATGTGTCTATGGAAAATGCAATTACAAAACACAGATTGCATCCTGAAGTGACTGCTACAAGCTTGAACTCTCTGTATTGCTGTAAAAAAAGTCTGATTACTCCCCAAATGAATATGTTACAGAAGTCTCTTTTTATTCTGTCTTTCATAGGGTTTCTGGAGGAGAACTCTTTGAACGAATCATTGATGAAGACTTTGAACTGACAGAGAGAGAGTGCATTAAATACATGAAGCAGATTTCAGAAGGAGTTCAATACATTCATAAGCAGGGTATTGTCCACTTGGATTTGAAGCCAGAAAATATTATGTGTGTCAACAAGACTGGTACAAGTATCAAACTCATCGACTTTGGACTCGCAAGAAGATTAGGTAATGAATTCTCTGCCTATTTCAGTATCACAGGGGAAAGGGCAGGACAAACAGCAATTCATGATACCAATTATATTCTTTCATGTATAGAGAGTAAATAGATGTTTCCTATAAATATTTCTGGTTTTAGGAAAAAATAGAAAAGGGAAAAAAGAAGACATTCAAGAGTGAGAGCAGGGCACCTCATCTTCAAGAGAAGTTTGCAGTGAGGTGTACACAATCTACCTGTCTGTTTCTACAGCAGGGTATCCCTGCAGATTCCATGTAAAGTACACCATAATAGTAATGTTAAAACATATTTACATTTAGTACCATAAAGCACTAACTCTCTAACTAAATACTTCATGAATACTACAAATCCTTGGAACTTTTTTAACAGCAGGAATTAATGGGATGTTCTAGAAGCCTTTCAGATTATTACAATCGATTTACATTTTCCCATTATTTTTATCATTTCTTATCTTAAACAGCAGGATATTGTCATACATGTTAAACATCAGAGGACTTCCATAAAGAGCTGTGTAATGGCACTACTTAAAAATAATGCAATGGGGGAAATTCCATTTGACAAGCCCTTCCTCTTCCTAAGCTGCTTTTTAGCTGCTTTCTATCATTCATTTTGGTCTAAGCTCCCAATGTGATCTGCAACTTGAAAGCCAAAGACCTTCAAAGATTCTTGTCTTCATATTGTTCAGCTCTAAAAAGCAGCCCATCGGTTGTGTTTTCAGTGTTAAACAATAGCAACATCCCCCACTGATCTTTTTTCATCTTGTATTTTCACAAAAGAAATAAAAATCATTCCAGGAATTAAAAGAAACAAAAATAGTTTATGAACCTGTTACACTGGGAGAGCTGAGATTTGTGGCTCTCCTGACAATAATTGATTGGGACAACTTATATGAATTCCTACTCTCTATATATATATAAAGGGGCCCACAGCTGGATTCTTACTTGAAATCTTTTGCCTTCCCTCTTTGAAAAAGTATTAATTTAAAAAATTTTAATAGTTATTAAAAAGTAGAACAATGATTTTTGAGAGAGTACAGGTGAATTACTGCCACCTCCTTTTTGTTACCTGCCCAAATGCTGCTCATCCTACTTCTTTTGACACTTAAGTAACAGACGATTGCATTCCCGAGAATATAATTTTACTAAAACAAACCAGGAATGGTTTGTTGAATGAATAGGGGAAAAGAAGTCTGCTTTGAAGAATTTTAGATTATGTTCTGCTCCAAAAGTGTATTAAATGAATCTTGGTCACATGGTCATTGTTAACTCAGAGATAAGATGCCTATTTTATTTATTTTAAAAAGAGATCACTTCCATTTCTGTTCCTTCACCAGTACAGAGCCAGAAGTGTTCTGGGAACATGAACTGATTTTGTTCTTGTTCAGGGAACAGATGAACTGTTAACTAAGTTCCAGTGCTGGTGTTTTTGTGTGAGAGGTGTGGGAAAGATTTCAGCCCATGATGTTCCAGCTGTCAGCCTGAAAACTGTACATTTACTGCTGCAATGAGTGGGTTTCATCAGCAAGAGATATAATGTAAACACAGAATGGCCTTTTTATAGAAACTTCTTCAGCTACCTTTTTAACTTCAGACCACAGTTAAATGCACATTTAGCAAACAGAAGATCCTGTTTTCAGTAGCCTGTTCGTATCCATCAGCTTTCCCACTTTTCTGTTAATCTCATGGCATCACAGTGCATTGCATGGCCGACAGCAGCTTGTGAGTTGCTCCAGTCATGCCATAGGTAGGAAACCCCTAAACTCCAGATAACTTCTCTTGATGTAAAAGGATGAGAGTTGTGGGTGCTGATGCTGATTCTGATTTTACAATACTGTACATTTGCTTGGCTTAATATGCTGCTAATTCTTGCCAGGTTCCATTGTAGGTATCTGCTATTCATCAGCCTGCCATTCTGGATAACTCCATCGTGGGTGGCACTCCCTAGGAAGAGAAAGGGCCCTTCCATTCCATGCCCAGCAAGCACAAGCACTGTTTTAATCGCAAAGACAACTGTAACATTTCAGTTGAGATGATTTCCAAAAGTAGAAAACAACTTTTACTGTTTCATTTACTTACAAAAATTGCTGAAACCACTTTTCACTAATGCCTGCTTCTTGCCAGTTGTCTTATGTGGTGCACTGAGGGCATGTTCCTCCAGTTGTGTTCCTTCAAGCTTTGTGATCTTGAAATTGGCTGTCAAATTCACTTTTGCATTGATAGATGTGAGATTGGAGCCCTCATCCTACAGACCTGACCCTGAGTGAGCAGAGACTGCTCAGCCAAGAGATTGCTGAAAGGAGCAGTGGCTGATTCTGCACTTCAGCTTCTGAGATTTAACTTTTTGTAACTACTGCAAACTAGTGCCTCTAAATATTCAGTGTTTTGATCAGTTTTAAAGATATTAGGATCAGCTCCTTCTGCAGTCATCTTCTGCAGCTAATTAGTTCTCTTGCACTGTCAGGAAATACCAAAGCTGCAGTGGGATATTTTCCTGACCTTTTTTGGTGTGCTGAGGAACACATGTAGAAAATTGTTTAAGATAAACTTCTTGAGGAGAAAAGAGAATGGTTTTTGAGTACTGTAAAGACTTTTTTAAATCAGTTGATTATATATAGTGTCAGCAACAGTTTCCAGCTAGCTTGTCAGCTTTCTGTCTGAACTAAGGGATATCCAAACACAGATCCTACTTGTGTACTAAGCTTGTAAACAACTGGGTAAAGACTTGACATATTACTGCATAGAAAGGGTCTTACTCTTTTCCTTTCTTTTTTCTTTTATACACAGAAAATGCTGTGTCAGTTGTTTTACACTGTATGCTTGCACTCAAATGCCATGTTTTCAAAAAAAATCCCACATTTCTCTGACCTGTGGGCAGCACATTTCATACACCAGCCTTTTGCATACACAGTTGCTCATGGTAGTTTACATAGTGCACAGAAAAGCCTCCAAACTTGGATGTGAAAATCTGAGCCTGAGACTTGGATGATCATGATGAAGCTTTTAGAAAATAGGTTCATTGTGATAAATTCCAGTAATTTCTTGACAGTTTGAAAATAAATGTCAGTGTTGACTTTAAAATGAAGGTGAATGGGAAAACAGGATCTTAGGCTTCCCGTTTGCACTTGGAAAAGGAAGGTGATCTCTCATTCCTCATTGCCACTGTGGAGAACACATTGCCCTTCTTTTAGGTTAAGTCATTTTAGATTGCATGTTAGAAAAAGTATCATACTTATTGGAGTAAGAAAACTCCGGTCATGTGACTGTAGGGACATTGTGGAACAGTTCTCAAATGTGCTTTTTAAAGGATAGTCAGAGAGCAGGAGGGTCTTGATGTTGGTGAACTTGCATGGGAGGATCTGGGTAAATTCCTGCAGCTGCTCCCAGGCATTCTTCTCTGTTTCTGTCTTTAAAAATGGTGGGAGCAGGGAAAACATGTGAAAATGAGGTTTCTGCAATTAATTTATTATAACCATACCTGAACAGAGCAAAAAAAGGGTTTCACAGCATTTAAAATGGGAAACTGGCACAACTGCAAGTGAATTGTTGTGATTGTGCTCAAAAGTTGCCTCAACATGGTGTTCAATCATTAGGCAAGTTATTAACCCCCTAGATGTTTCAGATTTCATTTGGTAAGTTGAGGATTTGTGTACCTCAAAAGAGCACTAGCTCAGGTATTTGATTACCTTTCATGAAGTGCCTTAAGAGCTGTCCATGGAGCTAAGTTTGGGAGTGGAGCTGGTACTGGGATCAGCATTCATCTTGCAAAACTTGGTAAATTAAATTCTGGTAAATAAAAATATTCTATTCAGATTCAGTGTTGTGGGCAGGTCACTTCTTTTGTAGACTCCTCAAAACTTTGATTTGCTGTTGTTTGAGTGTTTTTTAAGCTTTTGTCTTGATTATAGAGCTGCAAATCCCAGTACTCGTGGTGACCTTAACAGGAGCAGGACTGGAATGTGTTACATCTGTTTGCCTTCCCATCCATATCTGTTTTGTGTAGATGGTAATCTCTTTGGGAGAGCAATGGTTCCTCACTAGGACATTCTACTGTTCCTAATCTGGCTGCTGCTCTTGCACAAAAGATAAACCTAATGCAATGAATCTCACTTAAGGCATACACTGATTGCTCAGGCACATGTGCAGACTTGACATGAGTTTCTCAACTTAAATCCAAGCCTGTTTCAAGTCAGAAACAATTCTTTTTCTGACATTTTTATATTTTTACAATACAATTCTATTACTGGGATGTGCGTTTTTTCCCTCCAGTCCCTAATCTATTCCTTAGTTTTCTTCCTTCCTGATCTTGCTTATTCTTTTCTTCTTCCCATCAGATTTAGAATGAGCATTGATGAATGATGCTCATAGATGAGCCCACTGAGATTTGCCTAAGAATTTCTAATTTAATGACTTGCACTGTGTCTCACACTATACTAGAGGGTAGACATATCACTCACTTGCACACTGGCAGCATAATCTGGCAGTACTTGGTTATGAACAGGTTTTTCTCTTACCTTCATCACTGTATTTCCCAGTACTGGTGGGTCAGCACAAGAAGATGTCAAGCCAGTTCACCTGTCTAATGACCTCATTTCTTTCAGTTTATATTGGTAGCAGCAGCTTCACTGTGGATCATGTTAAAAGCACCCACAGTGTGTTTAAACAGAGCAAATGTGCTACAGGCCAGCTGAATAAAAGTTTGGAGCAGCTGATGACTGACAGCTGGTGATTTGTGCTTCCCCTTCACCACAGGTGTGCTTGTCAGCAGCCTGGTTTTGAGAGCATGCCCAAGTCCAGTTTTACCTGTGAGGTAATGATCTGACTGGTGCACATCATCTGCTTTTTCTCTTGCTTCACTGCTGGCCCGTGCCACTTCAAATTTAAGAGACATGCAACCCAATATTGATTTTCTTTCCTGTTTACACTAGAAGAAAACGCGTTGGATTGAAATAGTTCTTTCCTATTACTATAATTTTAGCACTACTGGTTCTTTTTACCACAACATGCAGAGCCCCAAGCTTTGATAAATGTTCAATAATTTGTGAAAACTGTAGCTTCTTTCTGACACTGGAGTCCTGCAGTTCTCTTGTGCAACTGCTAAAGGGATGGAGGCTCAAACACTTCTGTACTTCAGGACATACAAATCTGAATTAAACACTGATGGCTCTCCTTTTTCACAGATTTGGCCTTGTGGAAGCTCCTTGCAATAGGAACCTTCTTATGCACCTTATACAGTGCTGTGTGCTTGAGGATGCTTAATAAATAATTCTTTATTGCTATCCATAAATCAGCTAAGAAAACAGCAATTCAGGAATCATTTATTTCTTCTGATAAGGATCTTTAACAAAATCACAAATATGAGGGCAAAACTGGCTTTCCTGTTACTGGAGAAGAACTGGTTTTTAAAAATCTCCATGCAGCAGTTAATGGTTTTCTCTTTCATTCTTCACAGAAAATGCAGGCTCTCTGAAAGTTCTCTTTGGGACACCTGAGTTTGTGGCTCCAGAAGTTATAAACTATGAACCTATTGGATATGAAACAGATATGTGGAGTATAGGAGTTATCTGCTACATTTTGTGAGTACTTTGCTATTCATAAATTCACAAATCCTGACAGCTGATGAACATACAAAATTTTCATCAACTTCTGAAGTTTTCAGGCCTTTTGCGTTGTAATTAGAAGCTCCAGCATGTTTAATAAAACTTCGCTGCTCTCTGAAGGGTGCAATCGGTAAACTGCAGAATTGGCAGTTCTGGAAATTCAGCTACTTAGTGCTGTACCTCTTACATCATAAACCAGCAATGCTTCATCTCACTTAAAAAGACAATGTGACTATTTTATTATTAACTTAAAACTATTTTTCCTTTCCAGATGTTAAGGAGAAATTTTTGGGCATGCACTAATAACCAATAATTTCCATTCTTTTATTCCATGAGAGAAAATTTTTGTGAAACTTTAGCATCTCGTGGGACGCACTGAAGTATCCCAGCATTACCATATCTGTTCACAGTGCATTTTAATTTATTACTAAGCACAAGCAACTGGATAAATACATTTTATAAGCAGCATGGATCGAGCTCATGGAAACATTTTAGAGGATAGTTAGCTGCAGCTCTTGGTTACATATTTCAGTATCAAATTTGATTTTTGTATATGATTTGATACAGCGTGCTTATAAACATCAATGAATCTAGAGAAATGTATATGCAAATAGTATCTCCATGCCTAGAACAGCAAGTGGTTTGCTTTCAGCTGTGACTTTACACATTTGATGCCATATAAACAAGTGAAAAGAGAAGCTTAGTTTGGAAGCATGGTTCCTTCTCCCTTTTTCCAGCTTCAGTAGGAAGTCAGTGGCAGATCTGCTTTGCACTGGTTCTTTTAAAAGACTCCTCTCAATGCCTTTCTTCCTTTATTAAAGAGTCCCCTCTGCCCTGGCTATCCTGCTCCTTGACACCTGGCAATGCACAGTTGTTTGCCTCAGTTTTACTCAGTCGTTCCGTGCTCCTGCTTTTCTCATGAGCCTGCGCTTGTTCATGTTCTTCTCATTTCCAAACTAAGCAACACAATTTCCTTACTTGGCCTATGCAAAAGCTACTACATCAACTCCCTCTTACTCCCAGCAAAGACTCAGAATATTTCTGTTATCTTCAGTTTCAGATGCGAAGTGTGCTCCACGCTTCAAGGTCACTTCGCTCTGCCAGTTTATTTACAGGACTTCTATTTTCCATTCACTCCCAAGCACTTCTTTCTAGATCTCGAAAGCTCCTTTGGATGGTTCCGTAGCTCCAGCAGTGCAGCCCACCCAGGCAGCAGTGCGATGCCAAATCGCGGCTCCCGGGGCGGGATGGCGGTGCCGGGCACGGGGACCGGGAATCCCTCGGTGCTGCAGCGCCGCCTGCAGCCCGCCCGCGCCCGGCACCGAGCGCGCCCGCGGCCACGCACCCGCCGCACACTGGGGAGCTTCTCGTCTTTCGGGGCCCTTTGTTGTTACCTACGCCCATGGCGAGTTCCCGCGTGCTCCCAGTCTGAGCAGCGAGGCACAGGTCGGTGCTGGCACCGAGTGTTCCCGGGGAATGCCGCCAGGGCATCGGCTGAGACAAAGCAAAGGGAGCAGGTGGAACAGGTGGGGAAAAGGTGACAGGTCTTGCCAAAGACCGGTCTGCTTCCTCCCAGTTTCTCTGTGCCAAGAAGGATGTTTGGATGCTGTACCATTCAGCTGATGGGGCTGGGGTGGTGTAACACTCATTCAGCCGATCTGATATGCCTTGTGAAATATATTATAAAAGTACTTGTTTGCTAAGGTGTATTTAAACTCATTTAGCCCATCATAAGGGGAAAACTACATTACCCAAACAAAATGAAAAAAACCTTTTTCGATGCATTGCTATTGCCACATAATGATTGGCAGCAATAATCAGCTTTCGTCTTTCTTTATAAGAATAAAGTTATAGAAGTTAGGGAAGGCCCGTGAGTCATCACTTGGACTTTCCCTCTCCACACCAGAGTGACAGAGGTTCCCAATCTGTCTTAACTTTCTTAGAGCCCAGCTATTTTTACAGACTCACAACTATGAGCCATTATCCAAAATGAACTATCACATCATCATTACAGAATGCAAATAAAAGTCATTGAGAACTGCATCTCTCTTTAGTTGCAGCTCTGCTTTCCCATTTTCATTGTAAGCTCAGAACTGCCAAATCTCATGCCTGAAGTGCAAGACTCACTCACTTGGTGTCTGTCTCACACACCATCCCTGTGCTCATACCTGGGCATTTGCATCCCCTCTCCCCTGCCATGGGAGTGGGGCCATGCAGGCAGAGGCGAGCACCAGACTTAAGGGCAGCTCTGCCACAGGCAGCTGATGGCCCAAAGCTGCTGTGTCCATCACCTGTCCCAAGGGAAACAGCAGGGAACACGCTACAGCATCACTTGACATAACACTTGCCTAGAAAGTGACTGTATTTCCGTGATGTGCTGCACAACAACAAATACAAACTGGGTTTCGCAGAGAGCTGCTAAAGTGATCTCTGTGAGTGAAGGGTCTTCCCTGCAAAAGAATAAATGGTTGGGATGTAATCTCAAGTAGGAAGCAGGGTGACAGCGCTCCTCCAAAATCCTGCAGCAAAACCTCTCCCCAGTCCTCTGCTATGCAGATATAAGTACAGATATTGCACTCCCTGCTGGAAGACTGCATCTGTCTTCCTTATGGCATGACTGATTTAATACCATCCTGCAGTTCATAGGTTCCCTTTCCACATTTCTAAGCTACATATTAAATCCTTCTAATCTCCCTGGAGAACTTATTCAGTCCTGTCTCTTCATCTGTCTTTGTTCTTCCTTAAATTTCCGTTTGTATTCTCCACCTCATGTCTTTTATCTTCCACTTTTATCTTGTTCTCTGTCCTGTTCTGCATCACAGTAGTGTTCCATATACTTAAGTTGATCTACTGCCTTGGAAATAACAGACCACAAATATTATAGCTTGTGTATATCATCTCCATTTATGTCTGTTTCAGTGTTCCTTTCTGCATTTACAGTAATCTTTATCTAATGAAGGTTAAACCTTCTGAATTCTTTCCAACTCTGTTCCATTTATTCTTCTGGGCATTGCTGAATTTGTGTGTTTTTTCTATTTCTAGTTCTTTTCTGATGATCAATTTGGATTGTTTTGAATATTTAGTAATCTGAAGCAATTTCTCATTTTTATTTCAAAGCAATTTTCAGTCTAAAGTTTCAGTGCTGCATGGGCATACGTTGAATGTGGATTGCCATTTTCCTTCTGGCACAATAGGATCTGAGCAGTTTCAGGGAGGAATTGTCTGTGGCTGATTCAACCCCTTCTTGCATTCCAATAGTTCTCCTTGCTTTATCAGTGCCAGGCAGTGTTTGTCTTTTCAGTGTAGTTGATCTCTGTCAATTAATATTTTTTAATAGACTTTATCTTAGGCTGTGTTTTAATATCACCTTTGATCTTGCTGTATACTCTTTTCCTTCAGCACCTTCCTAGCAGCACACACCCTGATTCCTCAAACATTCCCTTTCCTTTTTATCCATTGTGTTTTTCATCAGTGCTCTTCCCCCTCCCTTGTTTGGCAGTTTGGGTTGGTTGAAAGATCTTTCAGCATCGTTCATCTTTTGGGTGTGCTGGCTTGGAACCTCGATAAAGCAAGACACCGCTGGCTTACAATGTTAAAAATTTATACCTCTTTATATTAAAGATGTGAGAGCACTCCTTGTTCTTTCCTTAAACCAAGTTAGGAAAGCTTTAATGTCAGACTGCACTGCTCAGAAGAAAATGTTTTATTTGTTCAGTGGCACTGGCAAACTGTGGTTCCTTATTAATCCACTGGGCATGTGAAACAAGGATGAGAACAGCAGTAACACCCTTGCTTCAGCAATGAGCTGTCTTCCTTTACATGGACTCAGTGGTCTGCTTCTTCCAGAGAGTGTGGGTGTCAGTCAGACCTCAGCTAAGTGTCCCATGGATGTGTGTCCCTGACAAAGTATTCTCAGACTATTTATTTGCTTTAGTTCACTTGAAAAAGAATTAATTCACTACATGATCTCCAGGGTGCAGGTGTCATCATCATGTAGCTTATCTGACATGCCCTGCACAGGTTTATCAGAAGCAGGTACCGAGATCTGTTCATACTGAGATCTGTTACTTTGTTTGCACTGCCAATGCAAGGCAAAGCCTGTAAGGAGGAGCTGAGTGCCAGCAGTCCCAGCCAGCTGGTGCTGCAAGCACTGCTTGCAGACGAACACTCACAGTCTGACTCTTTGGAACAAGCAGCAAAGCCATCTTCCTTGGATTAGTGGGAGTCTTAATGCAAAGATTTCCAGTTGAAATGCCATGGTGTTTGTTACATAGGCAACGAGATTGGCATCCACGTTGGACCCTTTTCATTTCTAAGTCTGCATGCAGAGCTTTGTTAGAACAGACCAATAAATGTTAAGGAACTCCTAGAGGATAAAATATATTTCTTCTTTATTTAGAAGTGAAACTGTGAAAGATTTTCTAAACAAATGGTCCTTAACATGCCAGGAAGATGCCTGGTAAAGTAGCTGGAAAAATGTTTTCAGTAAACAGCCTGCTGCTTGTCTAAGAGTAACTTTGCAGTGTAAGCTCTGTGTTAATTTTCTGGAGCAGTAGCTCATCTTTATCACTTCAGCATTCCAAAAAGAAATTGTTTCCATTATCTGTCAAAAGAGTTGCTGTACCATTATTACTTTAAATGGCTATTAAGAATTGAACAACCAAGACTTCAGTCAGTGAAATCTGTGCTAGAGATAAAAATTTCTGGCTACATAATTTCTAATCTACACTAGTTGCTGGATTTTGTTTTCTAACTATAGACAAGGATCTAGTTCTCCTTAGACGTATTTCCACAACGAGGCAACTGATTCACAGTGTAAAACTGTAGTAGAGAGAGAAAATTATTTTAGCTTTATAAATCTGCAACAGCACATTCAGGAATACAAAAATAGGTTCATTGAAATATTTGAATGGGTACTCTTACACTGGTGTTTGTAGGTGACAAAATGAGTGGAGGCTGAACTGAGACCCACCTGGTAATTTACCAAATGCATGGGATCAAGCAATCCTACCAATACTACAGTATTTAAAATTTCATCAGGTAATTCTGTTGTACAATTCTAAAATTAAAAAAAAACAAATACACGCACACACACACAAAAAAACCCCAAAAATAACAAACAAACAAAAAAAAACCCCGAGACCAACAACAATTACAGATTTTTTTCCTTCTCTAACTTATCATTCTTTAATTTATCCTCACCCTTCAAAAGCTGTGTGGGACATGCAGTATAAGCACTGTCTCTTACGGCACCGTGGAGCAGTGATGTTTCCACATGAAGCAATGTCTCTGTACCTATAGCAGGTTTTTTAGTATGCATATGATCTCTCAGTACTGCAGCTTTAATCTCTGTAAATAGGCCAAAAACTTGTCTAATGTAGTGCAAGAGCTGCACAACACTATTTGTGGTAATACTGTGCAGAGGTCACCTCTGACACACTTTGATCAAGTATTGAAGGGGAATGGGATTGGTATTGCTCCGGCTGCCCAAGTGTGTCCTCTGGAAGCTTAACTGGCTGAAGAGAAAATGTGCATCTCCTCTTCTGACAATGAGTTATACTTCACAGACCTGTCATTGCACGAGCTGCTGGCTTGGCTGAGACTGTTGTTCTTACTACAAGGTAAAAACGAGACAGCCCAGCAGTCAGTGTGTGGAAGCCCAAATCAGAACTGCGGTCGCACAAGGTTTTTTCACTTTCTAAAACATTATGGAGAACACTGACATCATCATAACTAAGCAAATGCTCAGATGTCGGAGAGGAGGTGGGTTTAAGGCCCTGCAGGAATGCTTTGTGGGTTCCACGACAGAGATTCCCGTGCCTCCTGGATGTCCCCGGCCATGAGGGCTGGAGGGCGTGGGGGCAGAGCAGAGCCTTGCGCTGCCCACAGCTGTGCCAGCTCTGCAGAGCTGTCAGTGGCAGGCACAAACCTGCTCTCCTCCAGCAAAGCACGCATCAAACACAGGGAGCAGTCGTGGTAAAGCTGCTTTATGGGAGCATTTTTGGTACGTTCATCTTTCAGCTTTTGGTAACTTGTGCCTGTTATATCTTCATAAACGGGTTTATGCCACCTTACACATTTACAAAGTCAGGCTTCACTGTTGCATTCGAGTGCACCACACAGAATGGAAAGTAAGGCAGCAAATACATTCTGTTCTGATTTACCTTGTTCTGCCTGAGAATAAACAAACCTTTTATCTTCAGCTCATGTATTATTACTAAGAAGTTTCTGAAGTATACACTTAAGATTCTAGACTCTGCTGTACTGCACACAACTTCCAGAAATGGTAAAAGATTTAGTGTCTGCTCTGTGTGAGACTTCAAAGAGTGTGTGTTTCTGCTTTGCTTATAAAATGAAATGCTTAGGAACAAATTCCAAATCAGATTTTGAATGTAATTATATACAAAAAAGAAACAGAATTAATTTTTAAGGCAGAGATCATTCTAATATTATTAATCTAATAGTTCGCTTTATTTGACCCCAGTCTTTTTTTAACCAGTCTGTTCTGTGATACTCCGTGGCATCATGATATCCATATAGTATTATATCCATGTAGTGTTTTCAGAACCCTAATAAGTTACAGTTATTTTTCTATATTTAAAAGAAAGGATTAGTACTGTAAAATGTAACTGGTTAACACAATTGTATTGAGAAATCAAATAAAGGCTGTAAAAATTCATGAAGAATAGGTTATTCTGTAAATTGCATGCCAGAAGGACCTGGAAAAGTGAATAACTTGTAGTTCTAAGGAATAAGCAACCTTTCACCTCTAAGTTTTTACTGAAAGAGTAATATAATACAGGCATCAAAGTAGCCAGATGCACAGTGTAGTAAAAGATAATGCTCAACTGGAGAAAGAGACTGCAAAAATAACACCATGATGTTCTGTAATTGCCTTTCACCGGCAATTTATCAGTTATATTGTATAAAAAGCCTTGGAAGCTCAACTTAGGTTATAGGGAGAGCGTTATTTCCATTTCATGCATCATCGTGACTGATGGAGAACATAAAGACCAAATTACTTGTGGATGCATCTGCATAACTCCACAGCCTGCAGTGATGCAGCACTGTTTTATCTGCCTGTATAACTCAGGGCGGGTTTGTTTACAAAATAGGCCTGTGGATTTCATTATTTCATTATGCATCTTTCTTCTGGGGCTCTCTCTGCAGGAGTAAATGGAATAAAATGTACAAAAAACCCTCGGTTTGGCAGTAAAGGCAGCAAAATCACCCTGAAAATAGATGATCTTCAGAAGTCCCTTCCAACCCTAACAATTCTGTGATTCTGAGGAAGTGCCAGGGAAAAAAAAAGATAGTCCACTGAATATGGTGTGAAAAATCCAGTATTAGTTATGCAGAACTAGACAAGTCATTGAACAAACTACTTTGCTCCAATTTCACCTAATTCTAATTCTCAAAAATGTCTTGGGAAAAGAGAAAGAAACTAGTAAAATGTGCCTTCCAGTTTTGCTGGCAGAATTCTAGTTTCCTTCCCATGAGGCTATCTGTAGTTAGTTTTGAGTCCTTTTTTTATTTAATCTTGTTTTTAAAGCGAGCCTTTATTGATAAAGATCTGCAGAGCATGGGAGATGTCACACACGATTTTAACTTGCTCCTCCGGTAATTTGCAAATTGACGTGGTTTGTCCTGTGTCTGTGTCTGTTCCGTCCCCAGGGTCAGCGGACTTTCTCCTTTCATGGGAGACAACGACAACGAAACCCTTGCCAATGTCACCTCAGCAACGTGGGACTTCGACGATGAGGCTTTCGATGAAATCTCTGACGATGCCAAGGACTTTATCAGCAATCTACTAAAGAAAGACATGAAGTAAAGCTGCTGGACTTGCTGCACTTTGTGTGTTTGCATTTAGCTGGAGTTGCCACTCGTGTTTCCCCCTGTGAATCTCCACAAGGCCGCAGCACCTCTGGCCATACTTTATAAGGAGCTGTGCGTGCCCGCCCGGCTCTGCGTGTGCAGCGCTCTTTATTTCACTCGCAGGGCGCAGGGGCTGAATGGAGCGTTCGCTTCAATCGCCGGCTCTTTGTGCCTCCCCTCGGGCGAGGGGCACCCGGGGCTTTTGTGCGGCCGCTCTGATCCCCACTGCTGCGTGACACACATTCCTGCACGACGCGTTCTGTCTTGCTCTGAACGGGTTGCAGTTTCGCCGTGTGTCGCTTTTAAGTGTGGTACCTCTGAGTAGGCAGCTTCCCTAAAAACGTAGTAATTGGGCAAGGAAAAAAACCAGTCAGAGTTGGAAGCCCTGTTTGCAGAAGTGTCTGAACAAACCAAGGGAAGGAAACGTACTTCTTCCAACGAGTTTGCAATTGGATGGATGGAGAACAGAGGGTTATTTATCTGTGCACCCTGAGCAAAGTGAAGAATGGGTGTGGCGAGAGATTTGCACATTTCTGTTTCATTAGATGTTCAGGAGGGTATTGTGGTGGGTTGGGGAATCCGTAAGTAAAGGAAAGGAGATCTGAGACAGGGTTCTGCCAGCATGAAGCAGCTGAATCATTGCCACTGTGGCTCTGCTGTATGTGCTCCATGCCTAAAACATATGGTTTTTCTTGCTTTGTTTTATAATGTTTAATTAACACTTAAAAATACACAGTTTTCTCTCAAAAAGATCTACAGAAATTGTGAAAGTGAGTTTAGTAAGTTAGAATGGCTGGGAAAGCAGAGCCATTTGATCTTTGTTGCTAAATTTAGGAAAGAGAAAAATCAGCTCCCAGCAAAGAGAGCACAAAATAATGTTACAGCAGGTATGTTCCTCTTTTGTTATTGGCAACACTGACTGGTCTTTTTATACAAAAACAGGAGTCGCTTCAATTGTACTCAATGTCTTCAGCATCCCTGGCTGCAAAAAGACACTAAAAACATGGAAGCCAAAAAACTTTCCAAAGATAGGATGAAGAAATACATGGCCAGAAGAAAATGGCAGGTAACGAAGAGGACATGGAATTGGGCTGGATATCCTAATAAGTCTCTTTATTTTTAATGTTTGTGATTCTGGGGAACACATCACACCAGGGGGTTTCTGCTGCTGGTGAAAGCTCTGGCATGGCCAGGGTGGGAATGCAGGACAGCAGGTCTGGTTCCTGCAGCTGGGCAGTAGGAGGGTGCACAGCTGCACATGGATTACACAGGATGATCCCATTTCAGGTTACTAAAAGGCATATGAGCTCAAGTAGAGTTTTCCCTACTCTTCTGGGGCTATGCCTCTTTCTCTTCCCTGCCTTCTCCATGCCACTGAGGGCTGGGGGATTGTGTAGTTCTTAACAGACCTGAACAGTTCAGGTAAAACTGATCTGGCCTCCCTAAAGGTACCTTATTTTGTGGCAGTTTCATTCTACTAAGCCAAGAGTTCTGTCCTGTTGGAACCTGAAGCTTCCCATGGATTCAATCAGATTGGTTTAATAATTTCCTTTAACATATTCAGTCTCCATATCTTCTTTTTTCCTAATGCTGGAACTGGAGTAGCAGGTCCATCTGTGCCACGCTGATAGCCGCAGGAGTTGCTGTGTGAAATCCTGGATCCTTTTGAGTAGCCTACAGAATATTAATTTATGTAAATCTATCTTGTATTCCCTCCTATGTTCTGCTGTACGTGTTTCTTGAAGCTCGTGCAATACAAGCGTCCGTACTACAGCCCTCATAGTTTGAGCATATTTTAGTAGCCTGGTGGTTGATC
This sequence comes from Gymnorhina tibicen, assembly GCA_013399875.1. NCBI lineage: Eukaryota > Metazoa > Chordata > Aves > Passeriformes > Artamidae > Gymnorhina > Gymnorhina tibicen. The sequence continues at coordinate 760,411 of VXAZ01007005.1, forward strand.
CTTGATCCTGCCAGAGGTCTGCTCCCATCATGCAGATGGTGCTTTCTCATTCATTTCATATCAGCTCGTTATCCACATTGGATGAAATTCAGCCCAGCCCAGAAGGCTGTGGAGAGAGGCGTCCCCCACCAGAGTTCAGTTCCAGTTACACAGGACGGGGCTTCTCTGCTGGCCCTCCTCTCGCACAGTGCTTTTTATCCGCAGCTAACAGAGACATTCATTTAGGTATGAGTTCATCAGGGGAAGTTTATATCTGCAACTAAATTTGGTAATTCAGTCCAGCCTGCTCTGTCTCTCCTAGAACAACAGAGCTATATATAAGCAGTTTGTCCACCAATTCCAGCGAGGTTTGCAGAGATCCCAGATAATTTGTCCGAAGCACGATTGTTGCAGAAAATCACATGCCTGTTGGATTGGATTGATCAGAAGCCTTTTCTGTTATGTCTTAGAAAACAGGCCATGCTGTCCGAGCAATAGGAAGACTGTCGTCCATGGCAATGATTTCTGGTATGAGTGGGAGGAAGGCCTCTGGGAGCTCGCCTACCAGCCCTATAAATGCAGACAAAGCAGAGAATGAAGGTAAGGAACTTTTCTGCCCCATATTTTTACCTGTCTCTGAATCAATCCTACTAAAACTTTTAGCAAATTGCTAGAGACCAATCATCGAGTTGGATATTCCTGCACTCTCTCGCTCTCTCTCTCTGTTTTTATCTTCCTATTTCTTAAAGAAATCTGTCAAAAATTCACTGTTCTTATATTGTCCTGCTACTCAAAATGCCACAGTATAAGCAGAGGCAGTAAACTCTTTTCTTTTTAAAGCCAAAGAATTAAGGCAGATTTGTCAGCTGCACTTTCTCTTGAGTTTGGGAATGCATGTTTATACAAAGATGACAGTGATGTATTGCCTTCTCATGCAAGCAAGCAAGCAAGCAAGCAATAAAGTATTAACACTTTCTGTAACCATGGCACACACCCTGCATTAACCATGCTCCTCAGAAAGAGCATTTAAGGAAATGTCTGCGTTATTCCCCTACGTCCCCAGATGAAATGTGGATTTGTGGTGTGTAACAGTCAGAGGTGCAAATGTTTGACGCGCTGAAAATCAAGCAGGTAATTTTGACAAATCCACATAGACTGTGGGCCTGATACAAGTGGAGCTGGTTTATCCCTCTGACTAGCAAAAGTCCAGGTTTGGTTAGAAACAAATTCAAGGGGAAAATACAGAGGATTCGTAGGGTGGTGGCCCTGCACGTCCCATTTCTTTCTATTTATGGCCTGAATCCTTGTCCAGCTGCAAAAGATTGGCACAAAGCTAAGCAGCCAACGTCCTCGCTGTCCCGTTAGTCTGACAGAATTAAGTGAAATAAAAGATGCTTTCATTACCATCTGGTAGTTAAAAACTAAGATACATCTTTTGAGAACATGCCCTGTAAAATTGTTCACTACCTCTTTGCTCTCCTCCAGATGCTTTCCTCGAAGAAGTGGCTGAAGAAAAGCCCCACGTAAAGCCATATTTTACTAAAAAAATCCTTGACATGGAAGTTGTGGAAGGAAGTGCTGCTAGATTTGACTGCAAAATTGAAGGTACTTTGAATAAGCATGTCTCTTTCTTTCTTTCCCTCTTTGTGAGCTTTCTGCACTGGGCAGTTGTTTCACTTTTTCAATTTTTTCTTCTGTATTATTGTTGAGTTGGTGCCATTTTGCTTTACCAATATCTGCATGTCACAGCACGAATATGTTGCAATAACAGAAATTATTTGGAGCTTGTTCTGTGCTTGCCATAGAACAGAAGTCTCCAGGAGTCCACGTGTGAATCACTGATTTAGAATAGCAAGTGGGAACTGTCATATGATTTTTGAGGGCAGAAACAGTAAAAGCAAGATGCAAAGTAGAACCATAAATTCCAAGAGTATACTCTTAGAGAGTGCTAGCCAGGGACCAAGAATTAGTAGGAGGTCAGTTGTCTGAAATGACAGACCAGTTTCAGGTCACCTCAAGGTAACTTTAAGCCATACATACATTTTATTAAAGGCAAACAAGTCCCTAACTGTATATGCATGAGAAGTAAAGATAATATTCTTGTCACATAAGTCACGTCTAGAAAATACTTGTTTGGGGTTTTTTAACTTATGAGTTCAAGAAAGAAAACTCAGACTGGAATATGCAAAGTGTAAGTTTATGAGAAGATACTTAAGGACCGTGGGCTTGGTCAGCCCAAAAGTCTGAAGGCCAAGACCACTGGCACTTCTACTGCCATGAGATTGAACCTTGTGTATCTCAGCTGTGAATGAAAACTAGAAATTTGGAAAGAAGAGCTGTGAAAACAAAATGGGTAGAGCCAGTACCATCCTGCATGTGTAAAGTTAATTTATAATCTTAAAATGAGGGTCAGAAACTGCCTCGTGGACCTTCTGCATGTTTGTTTCTATGCTCCCAATCTTTCCCTGCCTGTGTTTCCTGCCTCACAGCGGAGATGTGAGGATGGATTATTCTTGCTGATGGATGCTCAGCGTGAGGGGTACGTGCCCTAGTACTGCATGGAATAAAACAGATGGATGTACCACGGCTGATGTTCCAAACTTTGCAGTGCTGTAATGTTTGCTGGGTATTAGGGATTCCTGCACTTTATTTCTGCTCAGTGGGAAGTTATCCTCCCGTCACAGTCCAGAACTTGGCTGAGACCACAAACGTTCAATTTGTTACAGCAGCCAAGAGTACTGTATAAGGGATTGTTCTGCAGCAGGCATTGTGCAGCGCTGCTCTGGAGGCTTAGCAGAGCCGTTTGCTTTACAAAAGGCTCCGAAACCCCTGTTGAGATCCACAATCAAAATGCTTTTCTTAGACTTCCACACTTACCCTAACAAACAGAAAATGGGACTGCAATGTACAGGAGAGGCTGGCTTGTAAGGAGCAGATTAGGAGGAGGAAGATTCAGAATAACCACATTAAAGCAGCCTGAGAAAGACATTAAATTGTAGTTACAGCCCAAACTAGTTTACCCTTGAAATGCTAAATCGGGGTGTTGGGAGCTGTTGTCTCCAGAGAAGCTGCAGTGTAACGTGAGCCTCAGATGCACTGTCAGGAGTCCCCCGCTGGCTGATGGCTACAGCACACAAAACGCTGTCTGCAGGCACTGCTGAAGGACTGGAAGGAGGAATCCAGCGAGTACCACAGTGCTCACTTGCAGTTTTTGCTATACATAAAAAATTGTTTCAGGTAAATGTGAAGTAAAAAAGCTTCACATCATCTACATTTATTTTCGATAGAACTCAAAGAAATATTTGTCCATCAACACACTGGCACGTCCGTACACAGGAATTAGAGCGTAAGGTGATTAGGGATGAGTTAATGCTCGTTTATTGCAGTCACTGTTCTCTCTCCGCTCTTCCAGGCTATCCCGACCCTGAGGTGATGTGGTTCAAGGATGATCAGCCTGTCAAGGAGTCCCGTCACTTCCAGATAGATTATGATGAGGAAGGGAACTGTTCTTTGACTATTTCTGAAGTATGTGGGGACGATGATGCCAAATACACCTGCAAAGCTGTTAACAGCCTTGGGGAAGCCACGTGCACCGCAGAGCTTCTTGTGGAAACAATGGGAAAAGAAGGAGAGGGAGAAGGAGAAGAAGAAGATGAGGAGGAGGAAGAATGAAACAAGGCTAAAAAAAAAAAAAAAGAAAAAATATATTTAAAGACTCTCCTTCTAAGGCTCAGAAAACCAAGTTATCAAAAGCACCTTGTGTGAAACATAGGTCTTTGGGGGGTTGTTATTTCAGCATGATCAGTTGATACCTGTTAGCTTTATGTATGGGCATTACTTCAAACCAGCAGGAATTTTTAAGTTGCTAGCATGATTGGATTGACTTTAAGCAAGCCATCAACTAAGTTGCCCAGACTACTTTTAAAATCAAATGTATGGAAACCAAGTTATATTCTGAACATCTTAAAGAAAAATAGTCTATTTACTGAGCTTATTGCTCTTTACCATCACTTTTCTCAGCCAAAACCACAGCTAAACTGGCTCCCCGAGATCTACTTTAAAGGAATCGTTGGCCAGACATGCAGTGAATCTCTCCAGTCCTATGGAATAGGCTGCTCCCTGGGCTGTATCTTCTGTAAGGGAAGGTTTGACACAGCCAGCACTGCAATTTGTATGTTGGCATGGTTCATTTCTCATTTGCTTTAAGCAGAGTCTCACAGTCCGAACTTCAGACACATTTACTGCCTCTGTCAGTGAGCTGTTAGTGCCCTTGTATTACTGGCTAACATTAAACATCCAGGTGGTTTCCCAAGATACTCCTGATCTTGCTTTTAGCCAGCTGATCCCACTTTGTCATCTTTCCCTTATGGAGCCTGTCACTTCAGTGCAGTTGCAGCTGCCTACTTAAGAAACAGACTGAAAATACAAAGACTGAGAATATTTTCTGTGTTTCTGGTCAGTCTAATAAAGACTTATGATTCATATATATGCTGCTGTGAAAAAACAGGTTATTGCACAATCAGTGATTTCTCTGTGCACGTGTGTGAATGGAATCCCAGGTTAGTTAAAGTTTTACTTGCATTTATTTGGCAATTGCAAAACAGATTTCAACTGATGATAAGCTGGAAACTCCCACAGATTTTTTGAGTAGCCAAAAAGATAGTAGCCTGGATTATAAATTCCTCTATTCTTAGCAACTTCCAAAGAATCTTAAACTATATAGGACCTACTTCTACCTTATGAGCTTGACTGTCTTGTTTTTGTCTTGAACCTGCACCAGTAAGGCTGCTGCGTTTTTTAAAAATGCAGAAAAACAAAACAAAACAAAATCCAAACCCCATTTTTTTCTCAGAAATGGTTAATGCACTCAGACTTAGTAATTTTGCTTTCCTTTCACAGTATTGGCACTTTTTAATTTTTTTTGTTGTTGTTCAAAGGTAATATCAGAGGCTGCAAGGTGATTATGCATAATCCAAAACCAGTGTGTCTTATATCTATGTATCATTCCAAAAGTGATTCTTTTTCTTTTCCACTTTTTGTGTGTAAAGTGCAACCATTTGCATTTCAAAGGTTACCTCTTTTAAAAAAAGACATTACCTTAAATCCTCACCATTAAGTAGTCAGTGTACTTTAATACAGGTGTGTACATTATCAACCTTAGGTTGTTTGATATTACCTAGTTGTGTATGTGTTTCATATGATTCGCTCTTCTACATTCAAAGTTCAACTAATGTGGATGACACAATGGTTTGTAATGCTTTACTCTTTGTTGCTAAGTTCAGATTGCCAGCATGTCTTTTCTTTTTGACTGATAAAAACCTCTTGTTATACTAAACACAGTATTGCCACAATTCCTTATACAGAAAGGTTTTGAATCTGATTTAGAGCATACAGAGCTTTCCTCACTTTTTTTTTTATTGTTTTAGGCAACAACGGGGTGTATTTTGTACCTTAATAAAAATATGCTAATGTTCTCCCTGTTTGTTAAACCATCAGAATTGCAAAGATGAGACCGCTACGGCTGTAGTTACTCACGGTTCCTAAATAAATACTACCACAAAGCACACTCCTCGTATGCTCTATTGCAGCGTCACCGCGTTCACCTTGGCCAGGCCTCTCCTCCTGCCCCTGAGAGCTGCTGGGCACACACACCCACAGGGGGCACCAGTGAAGCCCCCCCGATGTCTGTGGTGCTGCTGCCCTTCTCCTGCCCCGGCAACAGGCTCATGACGCGCGGAGGCTGCGCTGCCCCAGCGCTACCAGCTACGGCCTGGGGCTGGCACTCGTGGCCTTGTGCTCTGCCACGTCTCCAGCACCATCACAGGCCTCAGTGGGAATGTGGATGGGGCACCAGGGTCACTCTGGGTTTGTTTTACAGTTGGGAATTCCCGTATGGTGGGAAGTTCTGAAAGACTGTAGGAGGAAGAGAGAAAAAAATCAGGGAAGTCCCAACGTAGATACGAACTTACACCAATGTTTCTAAAAACTGTAAAGATAGAGATAAAGACAAATCTGCGTGTGCTGCCTCTATGCAGACTTCTCCTAATATGCAGCCCAAGTCACCACGGACCACACAGGACCACATAGAAACTCCTTAAAGCAAAGACTGTGCAAACAGCCTGCTTGTAGCAACGTGTTTCTTGAGCAAATCTTTGGCCCTTCAAATAGTCATCTTTGCAAGGTGTGCCTCACTGTCTTGTGAATGTATCTGGCTTTGTTCAGTGACTGCTGGTCTCCATCCAGGCAGGCACATGCACGATGCAGGAAAAGGTCTGGCTCTGCTGGGCTGCTCTGCGGGCACAGCAAGGTCCGTGGGTGCACGTACTGGGTATCAAAACCCACAGACTCTGTATTGGTGTTCCTGCACAGATCTTCCCTTCCCTCTCCTCCTTTACTAGTCCTAGGCTATAAACTGCCTATTTTTCTTTTGCCCCAAGGATTTTCCAAGGAGTTTACCATCTCCCTGTAGCTTCCTATTAACATCCATTCTAGTCTGCAGGAAACAATGACCTCTACTTCCAAAATTATGTGACACGCATCTAATTCAGCTCTGAGCAATTGACTCCAAGCTGTATTTGACCTTGAATTTTTTGTTTTGTTTGAAGAACAGAATTCTATTTCCACTGAAGAAAGATATTTTATGTACTGAAAACCCTGTCTCATTTTGCCAGCCATGGTCTAATAAAAGGCATTACCTCTTTCTATAAACCTTGTCTTGCNAAGAACAGAATTCTATTTCCACTGAAGAAAGATATTTTATGTACTGAAAACCCTGTCTCATTTTGCCAGCCATGGTCTAATAAAAGGCATTACCTCTTTCACTCTTGGGGTGTCATAGGGCTGAAACCCAAATAGCAGAGGTTATGCAAGACACTGGTGCTGCCCTAGGTGGACCACTTAATTCTCCTTGTATTTCTTTTGTATGACATTCAGTCTTCTCAAGAGACATGGAGAATTTGGGACTGGCTGCTGTTTTTCACTACCCGTGTTTCTGGATTTACAGAAACTGGATTTACGTAATGACTGTCCTGTCCAACCTCCCAAGCACCCTGTGCACCTTTCTGTTTGATGAGGAGACCTTTGCTAAATGCATGCGTGGCACGCAGACGGCTGGGTCCCTGTTTCCCTTTGCTGACAAGGAAGACAGCACTGGACTGTACAGCCCTCTCCTCTGCAGTGACTGTCAGGCTTTGAAAACAGAGACCTTTTTTGTTTTTTACTTGCGTACATGAATAACTAATGATTTGTTTCTCTAAAATTTCTGAGTATATTTATTGAAACATTGCACTAAAACATAGCTGTTTGAAAATTGAATTCTCATAAATCATCTTTGCATTTTGAGCCTTGTTGTCTGCAAGAGATGTGCACATGAATTTAACAGGCCACAAAAATATTCGTGTGGAAGCAGAACTTTCTGAGATGGGGAGTGAGGCTGTTGTTCTGCACTGCTCATAAAGGGAATGCACCATGACATGCATGGGAAATAAACCGAGAGATGTTTATGGGAGTGGAGAAGTAACTCCACGATGCGTTTACAATTTCTGTAGGGGGGAAAAAATAAAAATTCTTCTATCATGGCTGTTCAGAAAAGCAGTTCTGTCTGCCCTGATGAAGATGCTTCAATGTTTGTTGCTGGGAAAGTAATGCTTTCCAGGCTTTTGCTCTTGTAGAGAGCTTCAGCAGGAACTGAGTCACAACTCCTTATTCACACAGGATCACAGAATTGTTAGGGCGGGAAGGGACCTCTGGAGATCTTTCAGTCCAAGCCCCCGTCAAGGCAGGGTCACCTGAGCAGGTGACACAGAACACGTCCAGGTGGGTTTGGGATGTCTCCAGAGAGGGAAACTCCACGACCCCCCTGGGCAGCCTGTCCCAATGCTCTGCCACTCTCAATGTAAAGAAGTTCTTCCTCATGTTGAGGTGAAACTTTTTGTGTTTTAGTTTATGGCCATTGCCTCGCCCTGTCGCTACGCCCCACCGAAAAGTCTGGTACCATCCTCCTGATACCTGCCTTTGAGATATTTATGTGCATTAATGGAGATCGCCTCTCAGTCTTCTCTCCTCTGAACTATATTATAAAAGTGATGAAAACCTACGAGATATTCCAAAAATAACCGTACCAACTAACGCTATTAACGTCTCTAAGGACACGGCAGACCTATTTCTCCCTGCATAGGGGCGCTTTGAACCAACCCTAAAAAGCGAGCGAACGGGTCGCCGATCCCCTGCCGGGAACCCCTCCCCGACTCCCGGGAACGCCGCCGCACCCGGCCCGCACCCCGACCGGCTCCGCCGCGCCCGGTGCGAGGGGCGCGGGCGGTCCCCGCGGCTGCGCGGAGCTGC